>AWOL01S0008347.1:223645-300654 GCA_000715115.1 Nicotiana otophora
AGGATGTGTATTGACTATAGGTAGCTGAACCAGGTTACTATCAAGAACAAGTACCCACTACCGCGTAGTGATGATTTGTTTTATAAGCTTCAGGGTGCTAGGGTATTCTTAAAGATTGATTTGAGATCGGGGTACCATCACTTGAAGATTCCGGGCTTGAGATATTCCGAAGATGGCATTTAAGACCCGCTATGGTCAATATGAGTTCTTGGTGATGTCTTTTGGGCTGACCATTGCCCCAACAACCTTTATGCAGTTGATGAATAGTGTATTTCAGCCATATCTTGATTTCTTCGTCATAGTTTTCATTGATGATATTTTGGCATATTCTCGCAGCTGGGAGGGCCATGAGAAGCACTTGAGGATCGTGCTCTAGATTTTGAGGGAGAAGAAGCTATATGCTAAATTCTCCAAGTGTGAGTTTTGGCTTGATTAAGTGTCCAGTGAGGGGATTAAGGTTGATCCGAAGAAGACTGAGGCAGTTTAGAGTTGGCCCAGACCGCCTTCTGCTACTAAGATCCAGAGTTTACTTGGGTTGGCTGTGTATTGTCGCCGTTTTGTGGATGGGTTTTCATCTATAACAGCACCATTGACTAGATTGACGTAGAAGGGTGCCCCATTCAGGTGGTCTGATGATTGTGAGGAGAGCTTTCAAAAGCTCAAGACTGCTTTGACTACAACTTCATTTCTGGTTTTACCTTCAGGATCAGGTTTTTATATAGTCTATTGTGATGCTTCACGGATTGGCATTGACTATGTGTTGATACAGGAGGGTAGATTTATTGCTTATGCTTCGCATCAATTAAATCCCCATGAGAAGAACTACCATGTACATGATTTGGAGTGTGCAACCATTCTTCATGCGCTCAAGATATGGAAGCATTATCTTTACGGCGTGTCTTGTGAGGTGTTAACAGATTACAAGAGTCTCCAGCACTTATTCAAGCAAAAAGATCAGAACTTGAGGTAACTAAGATAGTTAGAGCTCCTAAAGGACTATAATATCACCATTATTTGTCATCCCGGTAAGGCCAATGTGGTGGTCGAAGCTTTGAGTATGATTGCTGAGAGCATGGGGAGTCTTGCTTATATTCCAGTTAGGGAGGGACCATTAGCATTGGATGTTCAGGCTTTGGCCAATCGGTTCATGAGATTGGATATTTCGGAGTCCAGAAGAGTTCTTGCCTATGTTGTATCACGATAGTCCTTATTTTAGCACATCAAGGCACGTCAGTATGATGATCTCCACTTGTTTTTCCTAAGGGACATAGTGCATCACAGTGATTCTAAGGAGGTTACTATTGGTGATGACATGGTATTAAGGATACAGTGTCGGATCTGTGCTCTGAATGTGGATGGGCTGTGTGAGTTGATTCTTGAGGAGACCTATAGTTTGCGGTATTCCATTCATCCAAGTGCCACAAAGATGTATCAGGATTTGAGGTAGCACTATTGGTGGCGGAGGATGAAGAAGGATATTGTGGAGTATGTTGCTTGGTGTTTGAACTGACAACAAGTGAAGTATGAGCATCAGAGACCCGGTGATATTCCAAAGTAGAAGTGGGAGCGTATTACTATGTATTTTGTTGTTGGTCTTCCACGGACCTTGAGGAAATTTGATACAGTATGGGTAATTATGAACAGATTGACCAAGACTTCACACTTCATTCCAGTCATAACTACCTATTCTTTAGAGCAGCTACCTCAGATCAATATCTGAGAGATTGTTCACCTTCATGGTGTGCTCGTGTCTATAATCTCGGATCGAGCCACACAATTTGCATTGCATTTTTGGAGAGCAGTGTAGTGTGATTTGGCACACAGGTCGAGCTGAGTACCCAATTTCATCTCCAGACAGACGGACAGTCCAAGCGCACTATTCAAATTTTAGAGGACATGTTACGTGCATGTGCCATTGATTTCAGAGGTTCATGGGATCAGTTTCTCCCATTAGCAGAGTTTTCCTACAAGAACATCTTTCAGTCAATTATCCCCATGACTCCTTATGAGGCCTTATATGAAAGCGATGTCGTTCTCCGGTTGGTTGGTTTGAGCTTGGGGATGCTAGGTTGTTGGGCACTAACTTGGTTCGTGATGCTTTGGAGAAGGTGAAGTTGATTCTGGAGCGGCTTTGTACAGTGCTGTCCAAGCAGAAAAGTTATGTTGATAGGCAGGCTCGTGATGTTGCATATATGGTGGGTGAGAAGGTTCTGCTAAGAGTTTCTCCCATGAAGGGTGTGATGAGGTTCGAAAGGAAGGTCAAGTTGAGCCCTAAGTATATTGGTCCTTTTGGGATTCTTGAGAAATGGGGTGAGGTGGCCTACATATTTGCATTGCCACTCAGCTTATTGGTAGTTCATCCAGTGTTTCATGTTCTATGCTCCAGAAGTATTGTGGTGATCTGTCACATGTTTTGGACTTCAACACGGTGCAGTTGGATGGGGATTTGACTTATTACGTGGAACCGATGACCATTTGGATCGACATGTTTGAAAGTTGAGGTCGAAGAAAATAGAATTGGAGGAGGTTCACTGGGGAGGTAAGTCAGTCGAGGAGGCTACTTGGGAGACCGATAGGAGATGCAGAACAGATATCCCTACCTTTTTTGAGATTCCAGGAATGATTATAGACTCGTTCGAAGATGAACATGGGAGAATGTAATGACCCGGCTGGCCTTTTGATTATTGTATCTCCATTTTTCTGAGTTGATGCCTTACATATGCATATTTGTGGTAATGTGACTTGCCGGGGTGGTTGGTTTGGTTTCGAGGAAGTTTTGGAGTGCATTGAGATACGTAGTCCCAAGGTTGGATGCTTGAGTTATGAAAGTTGGCCAAAGTTTGAATTTTGTGTAGACGACTGCCGAATGGAGTTTTGATAGTTCCAGTAGCTTCGTATGGTAATTTTGGACTTACACATATGTCTGAATGTGGATTTGAAAGCCCGTAGGTTGGTTTGGTGCTTTTTGGAAAAAGTTAGAAAGTTGAAGGTTTGGAAGGTTGATAGGTTTGACCGAAAGTTGACCTTGATGGTATCAGGTTCGGATTTTCTTTTTCGGGAGTTGGAATAGGTACATTGTGTCATTTGGAACTTACATGCAAAATTTGAGGTCATTTCGAGTTGTTTAGGCTTGTTCGGCGTAAGTTTTAATTTCAAAAGTTGGATTAGTTCCTTAAGCTTGAATTGTGGTGTAATTCATAATTATTATGTTGTTTTGTGTGATGTGAGGCCTCTAGTAAGTCTTTATGATGTTTTTTGGGATTGGTTGGTGTGATTGGATAGGGTCCTGGGGGCCTCGGGTATGTTTCAGATGGGGTTCAGACCATTTCTCCATGTTTTGGAATTGCTGATTCTCAGTTCTTCGTGATCGCTACAGGGCAGTCGCATTCGCAGAGGGTATTTCTGATAGCATGAGAGTTTTTGCTCTCATTTGCGAAGGAGTGATTGCGTTCGTGAAGCTTGGAGGGGCAGTGCCCTTCGCGTTCACATTGATTTGATAGCATTCCCGTACAAGAGGAGGTCAATTGGGGGCATCGGGCTTTTTGTAACGACCCAGTCGGTCGATTTGAGTATTATAGCCCCGTTGACCCATTTATTGCTTATTTGGTACTCACTTGTTGTTATGTGACTTGCCGAGGTGGTCGATTTGGTTCCGGGGATGTTTTAGAATGAGTTGGGACACTTAGTCCCAAGGTTGGAAGCCTAAGTTGAAAGAGTTGACCGGATATTAACTATTGAGTAAATGGCTCTGAAATGGATTTTTGATGGTTCTGATAGCTCCGTATGGTGATTTTGGACTTAGGAGCATGTCCGAATATTGATTTGGAGGTCCGCATATGATTTTGTCTTGAATTGGCGAAAATTGGAAAAATAGAAGTTTGGAGAGTTGAAAGGTTTGACCGAGAGTTGGCTTTGTGGTTTCCGGGCTCCGATTTTTGTTTCGGAAGTTGGAATAGGTCAGTTGTGTCATTTATGACTTGTATGCAAAATTTGAGGTCAATCGGAGTTGATTTGATAGGTTTCGACATCAATTGTAGAAGTCAAAAATTCATTAGTTTCATTAGGCTTGAATTGGTGTGTGATTCGTGTTTTTAATGTTGTTTGATGTGATTTGAGGCCTCGACTAAGTTCGCATCGTGTTTTAAGACTTGTTGATATGTTTGGTTGAGGTACCTGGGGCCTTGGGTGTGATTCGTATCATGTTCGGCGCATTTTGAACTTCGAGGGACTGCTGATTTTGTTGTTGCTGGTTTCCTTATACGCGATCGCGAGTGGAGGATCACGATCGCGAAGAGTATTGTTGGAAGCTAGGGAATTTGTGTTATGCGTTCGCGAGAAGGTGTATGCGATCAAGAATCTTGGGAAGGCAGTGCTACGCGAACACGTGTGTTAGGTCGCGTTCGCAAAGAAGAATGGAGGAGATTTAAGTTCACGTGATTTGTTCTTCGCGATCGTGTGAAGAGGTTTGTGATCGCCTTAGGTCTGGGAGTCAGTGTATCGCGTTCGCGACTTGGTCTTCGCGTTTGCATAGGCTATTTTTGAGGGCATCTTATTTTTGTTCTTCGCGATCGCGAAGAGGAACATTTGGGCAGACTGTTAAATATAAAAAACGAGGGTTAGAGTTACATTTCATAATTTGATTTTGGGAGCTCGGATTGAGGCGATGCTTGGAGGAATTTTCAAGGAAGTGATTGCGGTAAGTTATTTTAACTCGGATTTGATTAATATACATGAATCTATCATTGTTTTTTATCATTTAATTAGTGTTTTTGGATCGGAAAAATTGGGAAACATTGTAGAAACTTCATAGGCTTAAAATTGAGGATTTGAAGGTCGAATTGTGATCGGAATTGAGTAATTTTTGTATGGTTGGACTCGTGGTTGAATGCGTGTTCGGATTTTGTTAAATTTGTTGGATTCCGAGATGTGTGCCTGAGGTTGACTTTTTGAGTTGACCTTTTGACTTTTGTTAAAGAACTTAGCTTTGTCATATGGAATTGATTCCTATAGCTTGTGTTATTGTATCGAGTTGGTTGTGGCTAGATTTGAGGCATTCAAAGGCCGATTCGCGAGGCAAGTCATCTTTGGACTTAGGAGTTTGACATAAGTTTCTTATGCCTGGTGCATTTGTATCACGACCCAAAATCCCGCCTTAGGCATGTTGATGGCATATAGTCTCTAAGACCAGGTAAGTCGATTACTTAAAATAGTTAAACCAGTTAAATATGATATTTTAAAACAATTTTAATATAAGTACCGAAATAAATGTGACACAAGCCTACGCGACGATAATCACAATCTCCCAAGACTAGGTAGTACGGAGTTATGAACTCTAGATGAATACATAGAAATATCTCAAAATCAAAGTACAATAATGTTTGGATAACGAGTTAACAGTTAACAGTATAATCAAAAGGAAAAGGACTCCAAGGGATTGCGACGACCAAGCAGCTCTACCTTGATTCCTCGCGATCAAGAAGCTATCTCTGCTTGAGTCCGATATCTCCAATACTTGGATCTGTACAAAAATATGCAGAAGTATAGTTTGAGTACACCACGGTCGGTACCCAGTAATATCAAGACTAACCTCAGTATAGTAGTGACGAGTACAAGTCAAGACACCTACTAGTCATAATAACTTGTGCAGTATATAAGTGTAAAGCTAATAATGAAATCAAGATTCAGTAAATGGCAACAAAGAATAAACATGTGATATAAACAGTATAGTAATCAAAACACCGTTAAAGTACCAGTGAAACCAAATAAGGTAAACAAGTGACAATCGAACAAACAAGTCATTCCAACACAAGTTTCACAACAAAATTACTCCGAGATACCTCATCTCAAAATCACAAGTCACGAGTACCAAATCACAAATCATGTACTCATGGCACCTCATGCCCACATTATTAATCACAACCGTACGGACAACTCACGTGCCAATACCTCAATCCACCCGGCATAGTGACAAGCTTACTATCATGATCTGCCTGGTGTAGTCACATGCTCAACATCACAATCCACCCGGCGTGGTCACAGGCTCAATATCATAGTGGATGCATATAATACAAGAATACATGTGATTGATCAATGAATGGCAAGTGGCATACTCCTAAACCGCTGTACATGGCATGCTACGATATATGCTTGTGCGAGTGTACTATTACTATCCAAGTCAACAAGTAATATCAAAGACATCGAGGAGTTCATTCAAAACAACATAGCAAGTCACGTAAGGTGCATGACATGCACAAAGAAAATCACACCATCACACGAATATCATCAATATTATGCCCTCTGGCCGTCATATATCATCCCTGACATGGACACCCTTGTCTCTCCGTATTGACAATATCATAATAGCCACCCTTATCGCTCCACCTAGATAATACATCACAATAGCCAGCCATATCACTCTGCATAATATCCACCCTTATCGCTCCGCCCAGACAATAAACACAATAGCCATCTGTATCACTTCGCATAATCAACAACAATAAAATACCACCCTTATGCTCTGCATTGCAACAATCAATCGACACACAAATCCACATGTGCTAACGTCACAACAACACGACATATCAATTTGTACCATAAGTGCCCATAGGCCACAACCTTTCCAAAATAACAATACTAATGTCACCACAATATATAGCCCACGACTCAACCATGATGTGAACAAGAATCTCAATTACAACAGAATGACACGTAAAATAACTGTCACAACCCAAAATCCAACTAGTCGTGATGGCACCTAACTTCACCCGCTAGATAAGCCAAATAACAGAATCTGATTTAATTAATAATTAACTGACTATAAAAAACTCCCCAAGGACTGGTAGTACAAATCATGAGCTTCTAAGAATAGAATTTACAAAGCTGATATGAAGTAAATACATCTTCTGTTTGAAAAGTACATAAACAGAGTTTTTATAATCTAAAGCTACCATGAAAAAGAGGCAGCTACCATACGAATGTATGTACATCGTCAAATCTGGCAACCATCGAGCACAACAACAACAACAGCCAATATCTGCACGCAATGTACAGAAGCATAGTATCAGTACAACCGACCCCATGTACTGAGTAAGTAACAAACCTAACCTTAGGTTGAAAGTAGTGACGAGCTTCTACCAAGGTCGGGTCCAAAACCAATAGTCCACAACAGTCCATAACAACATAAAGTAAATAATACCAGAAGTAACTCAGAGATAAAATCCACAGCCAAATCATGATTTCAAAAAGAATAGTTCTTCCTTTCAAATCCATTAGTGAAAACTCAAATCTTTTGCCGGAGTTGCCAAAAATGTGAATTGTTTGAAAACAATAAATTTCTCCCAAAATCTTGTCAATAATAAATAAGATGTTTCATTTTCCTTCTGGATAACCCGTTTAGAAACAAATGCATCACTATGCCTATCTATCAAAAATGTGTGAAAAATAATGAATGATGTAATGCAGTACAACATAAGGAAATACATCTCTAAGCCTGTATGTCATGTGTGCATGCCAATGCGATCCAACTCAATGGTAAGAGCATAAACAGTCCCTCGGGTTTACCTCACAATCACTCGTAAAGAGCTCATCGGGCATACCTCACAATCACTCGTAAAGAGCTCATCGGGCATACCTCACAATCACTCATAAACAGCCCATCGGGCATACTTCACAATCACTCATGCCTCCCAGTCACTCATCACTCGGCACTCGCACTCAGTAGGTATACGCACTCACTGGGGGTGTGTACAGACTCCGGAGGGGCTCCTTCAGCCCAAGCGCTATAATCTACACGGATAACTCACGTACTGTACGGACAACTCATGTGCCATAATATAAATATCTCGATCCGCACGGCCAACTCATGTGCTGCACGACCAACTCACGTGCAATTGTATAATATATGGATCCGCACGGCCAACTCACGTGCAATAGTATAATATATAAAGCCAACATGGCCTACTGCGGCGTGCAGCCCGATCCCAAAGATATCCTCACAATCAGGCCCTCGGCCTCCCTCAGTCATCAATCTCTCCAGTCTCTCTCTCATGGGCTCACAATGTCATGAGAATAGCCCAAAATGATGATATGAGGTATCAATAAATAACAACAGAGACTGAGATATGATATACAATGAAATGAATATGACTGAATATGAATTTTCAATTTAAAATAAATAATTCACAACAATATGACCTCTGTGGGTCCCAATGATACTAGCACACAGCCTCAACATGAATTTTAATATGTTTTTCAGCTCAATTTCATTAACGCATAAAACCGCATAGAAAATGCCAAGATTATTCACTACAAAAATTCCACAGAAAACACTTATATCATAATTTCTATAGTGCACGCCCATATGCCCGGCACCTAGCATGTGTGTCACCTCCCAACAATTCACATAATACATATATTCAGGGTTCATACCCTTAGCTCTAAGATTAGAAGCGTTACTTACCTCGAACAAGCCAAATCCAATGCCGAGAAAGCTAAATAATGCTCCAGCAATCCCATTATGTGCATATCAACTTCCGAACGGCTCAAATCTAGTCCCAATTAATTTGATTCAGCCCACAAAATTTATAGGAATTAATCCCACATAAAAATACTAATATTTTTCATAAAATCTGAAATTACGCCCCAAACATTGCCCGTGGGGTCCACGTATCAGAACCCGACAAAAGTTATAAAATATTAACTCCCATCCAACCACGAGTCCAACCATATAAATTTCACTAAATTCCGACATCAACTCGACCCTCGAATCTTCAATTGAAAGCTTTTAAGATTTCTACCATTTTCAACCCAATCTTTACCCATTTGAACTCAAGACTCTTTCTATAAACCTTATTCATACGTATAAATAATACTCTTACACCCAAGAATCATACTCTTAATCACCCATCATTACCCAAACTCGAAATTGAAGATTAGGGGTTAGAACCTTACCTCTTTGATGAAGAACTTGAGGGATTTCTCGTTGGATTTCAAGGATTGGGCAAGCATTTGATGAACAAGACACTTCATCTACTTCCTCTCTCTAGAACACTCTCACTTCTCTCTAAAAGCATCGGATAATTGTCCCAAAATAAGCCCCAAAGCCTATTTATCAAAATGGGGTTGGGTTATAAAAATAGAACAATTAACCCTCCGAAAGCAGGTCTGCAGTCGTATAATGGACCGCATAATGGGTATGCGGGCCGCAAAATTGATCGAAAAATCAGTGCCCAGAACTGGGTTCTTCTGGTCCATTCTGCGACAAGTTTGCGATCGCAGAAGCAGTTTTGCGATCGCATAATTAGTCGCATAGTTCCATTTTTCTAGCCTTTGGTAATTTGGTCATAACTTCTTGTAGGAATGTCCAAATGACGAATGGTTTGAAGAGTTAGAAACTAGACTCAAAGAGCTTTCATGTGATAGGTAATACACCATATAACACTTCATGTCCTTAGATTTATGATCATTTGAAGTTAGGTCTTGTGCGAACTCACTTGAAATTAGTCTATTATGAAATTTTCAACTTCTACATTCTATGCCGAAACCTAACGA
Organism: Nicotiana otophora; assembly: GCA_000715115.1. Lineage (NCBI taxonomy): Eukaryota > Viridiplantae > Streptophyta > Magnoliopsida > Solanales > Solanaceae > Nicotiana > Nicotiana otophora. Next base: position 233,195 of record AWOL01S0008347.1, read on the forward strand.
ATCAAGTCCGATTGACCTCAAAATTTGCACACAAGTCATAAATGACATAACGGACCTATTCCAATTTCCAAAATCGGATTCCGACCCCAATATCAAAAGTCAACTCTCCGGTCAAACTTTCTAAAAATTCAACTTTCGCCATTTCAAGCCTAATTCTACTACGGACTTCCAAATAATTTTCTGAACATGCTTTTAAGTCCAAAATCACCATACGGAGCTATTGGAATAATCCAAACTCCATTCTGGGGTCGTTTACACATAAGTCGACATCCGGTCACTATATTAACTTAAGTTTTCAATTATGAGACTAGGTGTCTCATTTCACTCCGAAATTCTTCCGGACCCGAACTAACTAACCCGATAAGTCATAAATCAACTGTAAGGCATAAATTGAGCAGTAAATGGGGGAACAGTGTTATAATACTCAAAATGACCGGCTGGGTCATTACATTCTCCCCCACTTAAACATACGTTCGTCCTCGAATGTGCCATGAGTTGTTTCCAAGCCTCCACATCACTGTTCCATCTTACCACGCACGTACCCGGGGTGATCCCACGCCACCCTATTCCGTGTAAATTGTATAGGCCTGAAAACACAACATAATTACTTCAACCTTAGCCCATAAACTTTGGAATTCAATTTCAAACATTCAGAATTCTTTTCAAGACACGAATCTCACATCTACACACTGTATAAGCCTGAACAAGCTGTATCTAGCCATAACCATAATCCCAGATATAATCACATATCATACTACACAACTCGCATACTCGTAGCACCATTTCGGATCACAATGACTACTCAAAATCAACCAAGTACTAGTATAAAACCCCACATTCAATAGAACCTTATTCCGAAGCCTTCGTACACTACCAATGATGAGAGAAACAATCAAAACCGCATAACCACTTATCAGATCAACTAGCCATGGAGCTCTCTCGCCCCAACCAAAACAATAATCCTCTCCTAAGCTGACTTTCAATATTATCCTCCCGAATATACCATAATCAAGCTTGATAGTACCCATTCTAGGTTTAATGACCTTATTTTACTAAACACAACTATTCCATAGACATGCCACACCAATATAACGCAGAGCCACAACTCGTGCCATCCTTGCACCAATATGCAACAATTTATATGTACCAGTTGAGAGAACTGCCCTGCCAGATTAATAAGTACTGCCACACCGAAACGCTGAAAATTCATCATACACCGTAGAACCATCACCCGATTCTAACACAAGGTTCATATATTAACATAACTCCGCTGCAATGCGTGACCCCATCCAAACGTTAGTCCATATTATATACCTCGAGTCACCCTACTCAAAATCAATAACGACTGAGAGGCAAATGACAAAAAAATGCCACACGAAACCTAAAAGAACATAACCATCACGCAATCGATCATGCAATACCCAAATACTCATCTCGCTTGAATCCCGCCACGAGGCCCCCAATAGAACTGCACCATATGTGCACATAACCAATGAATCACAACTCCTCTTAGCATAAAGGAGTAACTCACAGATCATTTCAGAACACGAATAAGTTCAACATCAACCGAATGGCACATCACTCAACAATAGTAGTAGGGAGCCAACCAGTCAGACTCGGTGTAGAATAAACATCCTAATTGGGCCTACCAATGGACCCCAAAGCAACTTGGGTCACCCATAAATAGATAAATAATCCTTTGAAATCCATCAATGACTGAATCATAACACATACTATCATCTGGCTAGCTTCGGCCATGACTTCACAGTTCACAACCATGAAACAATCTGCTCCTGAGGACTCCCAGTCTCCAAATCCCTAGAACACGCGAACCACCATTTATGGTCCCATCTCCACCGCTCGAATTTCTAACACATTTCTCATACACGATCATCCCACGAAGAATACTTCTCCCATTCTTTCGTGCCACATAGCAGCATCTTAAAATCAGTAGTTAATCAACTAGGAGAGTGCCACAATACCTATGTAATATCCATAATTCAAAACATAGTGCGCCCTTTTGAAATGTACACTCTACTCACGCAATACCAAATAGTTATAGCATTCATCTAAACATCGAAAAGTGTTCATGCCCTCTAAGAGTTTATGATCTCCCTTTCAAAGCTAAATTGTGACCTTGCACATGCCAACCTTAATCCCACATAACACACCGCATCTATCATGTCATCAGTTAAAAAATACAAGAACCTAATAATCATTCTGAGTCTCAAGTAGAATACGTATCCGATCAGCCAGAAGCCTTCCATTTGATTCCATCCGGTAGAAAATCACAATACTCAACATGTTCCTCAGGCCGGCAGGAAAATACCTATCTCAAACCGTGGTAGAAAGATTCAAGAATGCTTTGGAATCCATTTGCACATAATCAATCCATCAGAGTTGAATCTCCCTAGCTCAACCAAGCCACGCAGGTCGCCAAACCTAGGTGTATTTCCACAAAGCACCTGTAGAAACCCCCACATCATAAGCACCCAAAGAACCAATCATATCCATTATCATAATGATCCAACCTACTACCCAGTTGTCTTATTTTCTCCGAGTTTCTTCCGAATTTGTCTTCAGATTGATACTTCTCCTTACTAAAACACCACGATCTTTAGCCACAGCTCACCCCACAAACCTAACATTGAACCACAACGCCCTACGACCCATTAGTAATTGTATTCTTCTTAAGCACCTTCAAAAATACCACAACTATAACACTCACTCTGAGAATACCTTATGTGAATTTGAAATTGTTCTTCTTACCTTCCTTATACTAAATGTAGAATCCACAGTCATACAGAAGTTTTGCAAGTCTAGGCACCACCAAACGTAAATCTCAGATTTTACCCATACACAAGTCTGGATAATTTCTCAATTGCTATATATAAACTTCGAACCTATTGGAACTTTCTCGAGAGTTACCCCCTTTGTTCCAATCCAAATTACATCGCCCAAATGGGCCAAAAGACACATGCCCCATTAGCACAACAATACTTAAAGAAGTAACTCTACTTTAACACCACCTATCAAATTCATACTTCGTGCGCACTACATCATTCACCAATAACAACTCACTCATCCCACAATTTTTCATATACTCATACGTGTAATACAATCCGTAACCAGGAATTTCCTTATTTGAGTCATCCTCGATCTCAACTTTTGCAAGTCGTAACTAACCTAAAACTAAACCTTTACATATAACCATGAAATTGAATTATCAATAGCAGGCTTCCCCATTTGGATCAAAGCCATAGATTTATATAATCCATAACTCACAATACCCATACTTTATTACTGTCATAATACTGCAGTCAGTCCAACAAAAATTCTTTTCAAGCTCATGCAACACCAACCATAAAATACCTCAATCGCCCCCTAAGTTCGCATTTATTCTCTTAACACTCAAGTCAACTTTCTCAATCAGATTCAAATTCATATCTCAACACATACGCCCTGCTGGTAGCAAAGAAACTCTCCATTCACATTATAAGGAACACACCTACGTAGATTACTCCGCATGGGATAGCCCACCTGATCAGCCTCAAATTGGTATCTTGTTATACCCTTTCACAGCCACAATTACTATGAAATCACTTAATCTTTCTGAGTCCAAACTCATTAACCAGACACGAGAATTTAATTTGCCCCAAAATTTAACAACGTGAAAGATCTTTCAAAACATTCACACTCAAGATTGTACGTCACATCAAAACAAAAATAGAGCACCCAATGGACTTCTTTTACATTTCAAGGAAACACTTCTCGTCATATTCAAATCGTCTTAACACATCCCGCGGTCACATCATACCCATCACACAGCCATTCCACTGCTCATCGAGCCACAAATTCCACTCATAGGGTCATTACCGGACATATGAGTCTAATTTTACAAGTTACAACTGAAGCTACCGAGCTTAAGTTTTGGTCTAACCATGGCCTCAAGTCCTCCAGACTGTCCCATCACAAAAACACAGAATACCCACCTCGAACCTCGTCCATGGAATTACAAGCTAGCGATACACAGCTGATATTGAGTGTTAATTTATGCATACGAATGCGTCGAATGAATTCAAAGAGTTATGTCTCAAGCTGAATCAATCCCGCATGATAAGGAAAGAAAGATGGGAAGTATATATCCTAAATGCCTTGTAGCCTCTCGAAGATAAGTATGGACGTCATCATACCGATCCGCAAGACACTACTAGACACTTGCTCATGACTTATAGAACCTATAAACCTAGAGCTCTAATACCACCTTGTCACGGCCCAAAATCCAACTAGTCGTGATGGTACCAAACCTCACCCGCTAGGTAAGCCAAATAACACAATCTGATTCAATTAATAATTAACTAACTATAATACACTCCTCAAGGACTGGTAGTACAAATCATAAGCTTCTAATAATAGAATTTACAAAGCTGATATGAAGTAAATACATATTCTATTTGAAAAGTACATAAACAGAGTTTTTATAATCTAAAGCTACCATGAAAAAGAGGCAGCTACCATAAGAACGCATGTACATCTTCAAATCCGGCAACCATCGCGCACAGCAACAATAGCAGCTAATATATGCACGCAATGTGCAGAAGTGTAGTATGAGTACAACCGACCCCATGTACTGAGTAAGTAACAAACCTAACCTTAGGTTGAAAGTAGTGACGAGCTTCCACCAAGGTCGGGTCCAAAACTAATAGTCCACAACAGTCCATAATAACATAAAGCAAATAATACCAAAAGTAACTCATAGATAAAATGCACATCCAAATCATGATTTCAAAAATAATAGTTCTTCCTTTCAAATTCATTAGTGAAAACTCAAATCTTTTGCCGGAGTTTCCAAAATGTGAATAGTTTGAAAATAAATTTCTCCCAAAATCTTGTCAATAATAAATAAGATGTTTCATTTTCCTTCTGGATAACCCTTGTAAAAACAAATGCATCACTATGCCCATCTGCCAAAAATGTGTGAAAAGTAATGAATGATGTGATGTAGTACAGCATGAGGAAATACATCTCTATGCCTGTATGTCATGTGTGCATGCCAATGCGATGCAACTCAATGATAAAATCATAAATAGCCCCTCGGGCTTACCTCACAATCACTCGTAAACAGCCCCTCAGGCATACCTCACAATCACGCGTAAACAGTCCATCAGGCATACCTCATAATCACTCATGTCTCCCAGTCACTCATCACTCGGCACTCAGCACTCGTACTCCGTATGTACCTGCGCTCACTGGGGTGTGTACAGACTCCGGAGGGGCTCCTTCAGCCCAAGCGCTATAATCTGTACGGACAACTCACGTGATGCACGGCCAACTCACGTGCAATAGTATAATATATGAATCCGCACGGCCAACTCACGTGTTGCACGGCCAACTCACGTGCAATAGTATAATATATATAAAGCCAACATGGCCTGCTGCGGCGTGCAGGCTGATCCCAAAAATATCCTCACAATCAGGCCATCGGCCTCCCTCAGTCATCAATCTCTCCAGTCTCTCTCTCATTGGCTCACAATGTCATGAGAATAGCCAAAATGATGATATGATGTATCAATAAATAACAACAGAGACTGAAATATGATATACAATGAAATGAATATTATTGAGTATGAATTTTCAATTTAAAATAAATAATTCACAATAATATGACCTCTGTGGGTCCCAATGATACTAGCACATAGCCTCAACATGATTTTTAATATGTTTTTCAGCTCAATTTTATTAACACATAAAACCGCATGGAAAATGCCAAGATTATTCACTACAAATTTCCACATAAACAATTATATCATAATTTCTATAGTGCACGCCCACACGCCCCTCACCTAGCATGTGCGTCACCTCCCAACAATTCACATAATACATATATTCAGGGATCTTACCCTCAGCTCCAAGATTAGAAGAGTTACTTACCTCGAACAAGCTAAATCCAATGCCGAGCAAGCTAAAAAATGCTCCAGAAATCCCATTTTGTGCATATCAACTTCCGAATGGCTCGAATCTAGTCACAATTAATTTGATTCAGCCCACAAAATTTATAGGAATTAATCCCATATCAAAATACTAATAATTTCCACAAAAGCCGAAATTACGCCCCAAAAATCGCCCGTGGGGACCACGTCTCGAAACCCGACAAAAGTTATAAAATATTAACGCCCATCCAACCACGAGTCCAACCATACATATTTCACCACATTCCGACATCAACTTGACCCTCAAATCTTCAATTGAAGTCTTTGAAGATTTCTACCATTTGCAACTCAATCTTTACCCATTTGAATTCAAGACTCTTTCCATAAACCTTATTGATACGTATAAATAATACTCTTACACCCAAGAATCATACTCTTAATCAACCATCATTACCCAAACTCAAAATTGAAGATTAGGGGTTAGAACCTTACCTCTTTGATGAAGAACTTGAGGGATTTCTCGTTCGATTTCAAGGCTTGGACAAGAATGTGATCAACAAGACACTTCATCTACTTCCTCTCTCTAGACCACTCTCTCTTCTCTCTAAAATCATCAGATAATTACCCCAAAATAAGCCCCAAAGCCTATTTATCAAAATGGGGTCGGGTTATGAAAATAGAAAAATTAACCCTCCGAAAGCAGGTTTGCGGTCGCATAATGGACTGCAGAATGGGTATGCGGCCCACAAAATTGATCGCAAAATCAGTGCCCAGAATTGGGCTCTTCTGGTCCATTCTGCGACCAGTATGCGGTCGCAGAAGTAGTTTTACGATCGCATAACTGATTTGCGATCGCATAATTGGTCGTAGAATTGCATTTTTCCAGCCTTTGGTAATTTGGTCATAACTTCTTGTAGGAATGTCCAAATGATAAACGGTTTGAAGAGTTAGAAACTAGACTCAAAGAGCTTTTATTTGATAGTTAATAAACCATATAACACTTCGTGTCCTTAGATTTATGATCATTTGAAGTTAGGTCTTGTGCGAACTCACTTGACTTTAGTCTATTATGAAATTCCCAACTTCTACATTCGATGTCGAAACCTAACGAATCAAGTCCAATTGACCTCAAATTTTTCACACAAGTCATAAATGACATAATGGACCTATTCCTATTTCCGGAATCAGATTCCAACCCCAATATCAAAAGTCAACCCCATGATCAAACGTTCCAAAAATTTAACTTTCACCATTTCAAGCCTATTTCTACTACGAACTTCCAAATAATTTTCCGAACACGCTCTTAAGTCCAAAATCACCATACGAAGCTATTGGAATCATCAAAACTCCATTCCGGGGTCGTTTATACATAAGTCGATATCCGGTCACTATTTTAACTTAAGTTTTCAATTATGAGACTAGGTATCTCATTTCACTCTGAAATCCTTCCGGACCCGAAACAACTAACCCGATAAGTTATAAATCAACTGTAATGCATACATTGAGCAGTAAATGGGGAAATGGGGTTATAATACTCTAAATGACCGTCGGGTTGTTACAATAACTCAATAGTAAAGGATACTCCATAAAACAACAACTTCAACTAAAACAGGTTAATGACTCTCAATAAGTCCAACTTTTATTACTTGCTTATGAATGAACTTAACAATGAAAGGCATTATGTATACCAATAACTTCAATTGAATACAAATAAGAGTAACTCAACAACGATGGATAGAACATATACTAACAAATTCGGTCAAAGCATAATAAACATGACAATGAAAGATATAGCATGCAATAGTAGCTTCAATTAAGACACATAAGAGTAAACTCGACAATGGAATCTAGAGCATGAAATAACGACTACGCTATAATCATATAAGAATGCATTCAACAATGAAAGATGTAACAAGTAATAAAAACTCCTAATTAAATGCATAAAGTAACCTAAGGGTCTAAACCGGTCGATTTTTCCACATATAAGTCGGGTACACAATCGTCACCTCATGTACATGTCTTCCACATAATTCAAACAATACAATCAACCCAAATCTTAAGGGCTAGTTCCCCCACATAAAATTAGGCAATATACTTACCTCAAAGAAGCTAAATCAATACTCTAAAAGTCCTCTCTGTGTGAAACAACCTCCGTACGGCTCGAATCTAGCCAAAATAACTTAATTAAATAAAAGCCATAAGAAAGCATTTAGGATAATAAAGCTTCGATCTTTAATGAAAAATAAAAATTCAACCTTCAGCCCGCACCTCGGAACCCAACAAAATTTAGAAAATCTGAACACCCATTCCGATACGAGTCCAACCACACCAAAATCATCCAATTCCGACCTCAACTCGACCGTCAAATCATCATTTTATATATTAGAACATTTTTTAAAAAATCCCCAATTTCTCCAAGTTAAATCACTAATTAAATGATAAAAACAATGATTGAATCATGAATAAGAAACAAATCAAAGTAAAAAAACACCTACCCCAATCCAAATGGTGAAAATTCCCTCCAAAATCGCCTAAAACCGAGCTCTATAGTTCAAGATGTGATAAAACAACCCAACCATCGATATATATGTAATATGCCAGGGTTTTTCGCATTTGCATACAAAATAGCATTGCGAGCAAAACCCTGCATCTGCGTCTCAACTCATCAAGACCAGCGACCGCACCTGCGACTCCGCAGAAACGCCAAAACAACTACAGAAGCGGACATTTCGCATCTACGATCCATAATCCCGCAGATGCGACCGTTGCACCTGCAATCCTTCACCCGCAAAAGCAAATCTCCCTCTGAGATGACAACATCACAGAAGCGACACAAAATCACACAGAAGTAGATCCGAATCTGCGCTCCAAAATGCGCAGATGCAAAACACGAGAACCACACCTCCTTAACAACTTGGAAATGACCCGAAACTCGTCCGAAACACACCGCCCGAACATACCAACAAGCTCCATATCATAACACGGACCTACTCGAGACCTCAAATCACACCAAACAACATCAAAACTATGAATCACACCTCAATCTAAGCCTAATGAACTTCCAACTTCTATAACTCGCACTAAATCATATCAAATCATCTCGGAATGATCTCAAAGTTTACATGCGTGTCCAAAATAACACAACGGACCTATACCAACTCCCAAAATCATAATATGAACCTGATATCAACAAAGTTAACTCCCAGCCAAACCTCTCAATCTTCCAAACCTTAAAGTTTTTAACTTTCGCCAAAAAATATCAAATCAACCTACGGACCTCCAAATCCTAATCCGGACATACGCTTAAGTCCAAAATCACCATACGAAGATATTGGAATGATAAAAATACCATTCCGGAGTCTTTTAGACAGAAGTCATATTCCGATCAACTCTTACTACTTAAGATTCTAAAATGAGAATCATCCTTCAATATCAACCCCAAAACGCGCAAAAACCGAAACCGAACATACACGAAAGTCATAATACATAATATGAAGTTTCTCAAGACCTTAAACCACTTAACAGAATGCTAAAGCTCAAAATGATCGTTCGAGTCGTTACATTCTCCCCCTCTTATACAAATGTTCGTCCTCGAATGTGCCAAGAATCGTTACGAAGTCATCAAATCACTAAATGAAATCACCATACACATACTTACGGGCGATCCCATGTCACCCCAATCCACATAAACTTGACAACACCATCACAACTAAAGACTATTCCTTCCACCCATACCGATAAGCCTAAGAACCAAATTTCAACATCCGATCACCCCCCCCCCCCCCCAAAGACCCGATTCCCACACATACACCATGTATCAATCTCAACCAACTGCAACGAACAATAAGTGTGCTCACACGGTATAACAACACGACATAATACATCACACATATGCCCATAGCAACAACTCTGACAATAATAGTTGCACATAATCAAGTCCAACAGCAGTAATCAACATCGTATCAACTAGAAACTTGTCCCAAACATTCCTAATACTTCTAATGATGCAAGAAACATGAAGATTGTCACGCCCCAAACCTGGGAAGGCATGGCTGGCACCCGGTGCCGTACTGGCCTGAGCGAACCACTCTATAACTTTTGTTTTTGTAACTATCATGAGCCAACATGGCCACAACTCGTAATGTATAACTATAAGTGAGCAAACACTGTATCAATGAATCATCGTTCTTAAAACATCAATATATATGGGCCGTCAAGGCCTCTGACATACTGTACCAAATGAACCTTTATCTACAAAGCCTCTAAGATTATTCGACATCAAATGGGATAGGGTACCGGCCTACCCATAAGTTTGTAGCAAAACTCTAACATGATGCCTTTTAGACTCGGCTGGACTTCGAATGAGGTGGAGTCTTTCCGATCCTTCGCAGAATGCTGACCTCGTCTACTATGAGGGCTTGTAAATTTGATTATTTATACCTGCAGACATTAATTAAAGCGATATAACAATTAACCTGAATCTCTGAAGTGCCACCTTATATGCATACTTAGAATACTTATATATATAATGCTTCTCTTTGAGACTATTATCCATATCGTATGATGCATGACTGCCCAACTGATCAGTGGTAACTGTCCGACCGGCTGTAGCGCGGTGGTAAATACATGACTGCACGACCGGCCATAGCTCGGTGATAAATGTGTAACTGGCCAACCGAATGTAGATCGGTGGTAAATGCATGACTGCCTGACCGGCCGTAGCTCGATGGTAAATGTGTAACTACCCAACCGGCCGTAGTACGGTGGTAAATAAATATGCATGTCTACCAAACCGGCCGTAGCACGGTGGTAAATGCATGAAGATGCATGTATCATTATATTATAAATACTAACATCTTTATCATATACCTCAATAGTGACTTAGGAACGTACTTAGACATACTTTGTATTACATTTCATAGGAATGAATAACGTAGACATCCTTAACTACTAAGAGTAGAACCATTTATGGAATAATATTATGTTTACGTATCATTACTTGGATCATGCCAAAAGAAGAAAGGATTATCCTTAACATACCTGAGCCGATTCTCTTGGCAATCCCTTTAACACATGTTAGTTGCGACAAATCACGTAACGACGGATCGAAGTAGGGGAAAACCCGTATGATATTCTTGATATCATAGAACGTTATTTCTTATCCAACTAATATTCACTCCATTGAAAGATATCGATTGCATTAAACCTGTTAATCAGTACCAACGTTGCTGGTCTAACTCTAAACTGGCAAGCATGCCATAACCTATTCCTACTCTTCAAGTTATATTACCACTAAGAAACCGAACCAAGGTGTTTGCTCTACCGGCTGAAAAGGTTTTGACGTTTTAAGATTTTCCGCCATGCAAAAGATTAAGAGCTTAGGTTTTAAAGCTTCTTAAGGTAGTACAGTAGAAAAGTTCCTCCAGTTGTAAAGAGCAAATATTCTACTAGTGCTAACTGTGCAGACAAGTGCTTAGGCGTTCTTGTATGCTAGCTAATTTATTAACAAGCTTTCCTACGTTTTGAGGTTTATCCAAAGAACATTTCACGTGTAAACAAGGCACCTTATGTGTTATGACTCATCATGCATATTGGTGCCACCTTGGCCTAGTTTAATGCCATGTGGCAGCCCATAAAATCTTTATCCACTTAATCCTATTTAATATCATAATTATCCCCACAATTAATTAATTATCCATATAATTAAGAATTATCTCAAATTACTTAAAATACTACTCACTTTAAACATACTTTATACATCTTACTATCATGGTCATGTGGTACCATATAAAATCAATACATACACTATTATTTCATTAAATCATCCATGTAAAAAGATATATATTTTCATATAAAGAGTAATAATTTTCCTAATCTCATATAAAGAGTAATAATTTTCGTACGCTTAATTCTTAAAATGGTAAAAATATAACCTTTCTCATGTTATGTGTATAATTTAAAGCATGTTCGAAAGTAGTAATGTTAATAACTATACAAAATCATATTTTTCAAACCCTTGTTTTTAAAAAAAAAAATTTCCACTCAAAATACCATATGAAATGTATATAACGGTATCACGGTTGTTAAACTTACGGGGTCTTACAATAACATAGTCACAAATCCTTTATAACCTCGTGAATGGTCTTAATCACCTCAAGCTCATATGGATTACTACGACTCATCCTAACATTAAAGTACGGGATGTAACATACTCCCCCTCCTTTAAAACATTCGTCGTCGAATATTAACTCTTAGAGATTTACAAACTTTTCACTAGGGTCTCCTCTGTAAACTAAACTAAAACCCAAACTATATCTGAAATATCGACCATTCACAACCTTCTGTACTTGAATGTCTCGTATCTTCTTCACCTTTACCTTACTTACCTTTCAATCTCGCATCGTATCTTCTGTTTCATTCATAATCTCCCTTCAACATAGGTGCAAATTATGCCATAAAGCTCTACTATAATACCTGCACCTCTGGTGCATACAAATCTGGTGAAAGCTTCATACTGACTTCTTACGACTCAGCTCTATGGCACAATCTGGAAATAAAAGAAGGGTAACATTTCCTAAATGCCTATAGCCTCTCAATTATAAATGTGGCGCGCAACACACTCATAAGTGAGACTCTACTAGGTACGTCTTTGTAGACTCCCTAGGGCACGACCTGCTCTGATACCACTTTATCACGCCCCAAACCTGGGGAGGCGTGGATGGAACCTTGAGCCGTACTGGCCCGAGCCAACCACTCCGTAACTTTTGTTTTTGTAACTATCATGGGCCAACATGGCCACAACTCGTAATGTATAACTATAACTGAACAAACATTGTATCAATGAACCATTGTTCTTAAAATATGAATACATATGACATACTGTACAAAATGCACCTCTGTCTACAAAGCCTCTAAGATTATTCGACATCAAATGGGACAGGGTACCGGCCTACCCATAAGTAGCAAAACTCTAACACGATGACTTTTAGACTCGGTTGCACTTCGAATGAGGTGAAGTCTTACCGATCCTTCGCTGAATGCTGACCTCGTCTACTATGAGGTGCTACCGTATATGCATACTTAGTATACTTATGTATATAATGCTTCTCGTTGTGACTATTATCCATATTGTGTGATGCATGACTGCCCAACTGATCAGTGGTAACTGCCCGACCGGCCGTAGCTTGGTGGTAAATGTATAACTGCCCGACCGGCCGTAGCTCAGAGGTAAATGCATGACTGCCAGACCGTCCGTAGTACGGTGATAAATAAATATGCGTGTCTACCCAACCAACCATAGCACAGTGGTAAATCCATGAAGATGGATGTATCACTATATTATAAACACTAAAAGCTTTATCATATACCTCAATAGTGACTTAGGAACATACTTAGATATACTTTGTATTACATTTCATAGGAATGAATAACGTAGACATCCTTAACTACTAAGAGTAGAACCATTTATGGAATAATATTACGTTTACGTATCATTACTTGGAGTGGTTCTCAAACTGATTAACTATACCTGCAGACATGAATGTAGCGTCCCCAATAAAAAGACGTCAGTACGAATAATGTACTAAGTATGTAAGGCAAAACTGAAACATATCCATAAGTCAACATTAATTAAAGAGATATAAGCATTAACCTGAATCTCTGAAGTTCCACCGTATATGCTTACTTAGTATACTTATATATATAATGCTTCTCTTTGAGACTATTATCCATATCGTATGATGCATGACTGCCCAACTGATCAGTGGTAACTACCCTACTGGCCGTAGCATGGTGGTAAGTGTATGACTGCCCGACCGGCCGTAGCTCGGTGGTAAATGTGTAATTGCCCAACCGGCCGAAGCTCGGTGGTAAATGCATGACTGCCCGACTGGCACTAGCTCGGTGGTAAATGTGTAACTGCCCAACCGGCCGTAGGACAGTGGTAAATGAATATGCATGTCTGCCCAACCGGCCGTAGCACGGTGGTAAATACATGAAGATGCATGTATCAGTATATTATAAACACTAACATCTTTATCATATACCTCAATAGTGACTTAGGAACGTACTTAGACATACTTTGTATTACATTTCATAGGAATGAATAATGTAGATATTCTTAACTACTAAGTGTAGACCCATTTATGGAATAATATTATGTTTACGTATCATTACTTGGATCATGCCAAAAGAAGAAAGGATTAGCCTTAACATACCTGAATCGATTCTCTTGACAATCCCTCTAACACATGTCAGTTGCAACAAATCACGTAACGGCGGATCGAAGTAGGGGAAAACCCGTATGATATTCTTGATATCATAGCACATTATTTATTATCCGCCTAATATTCACTCCATTGAAAGATATCGATTGCATTAAACATGTTAATCAGTATCAGCATTGCTGGTCTAACTCTAAATTGGCAAGCATGCCATAAGTTATTCCTATTCTCCAAGTTATATTACAACTAAAGAAACCAAACCAAGGTGTTTGCTCTACCGGCTGAAAACATTTGTGATGTTTTAAGATTTTTCGCCATGCAAAATATTGAGAGCGTAGTTTTTAAAGCTTCTTCAGGTAGTACAGTAGAAAATATCCTCCAGTTGTAAAGAGCAAATGTTCTACTGGAACTGACTTTGCAGACAAGTGCTTAGGTGTTCTTGTATGCTAGCTAATTTATTAACAAGCTTTGCTGCGTTTTGAGGTTTATCCAAAGAACATTTCACGTGTAAACAAGGCACCTTATGTGTTATGACTCATCATGCACATTGGTGCCACCTTGGCTTAGCTTAATGCCATGTAGCAGCCCATAAAATCTTTATCCACTTAATCCTATTTAATACCATAATTATCCCCACAATTAATTAATTATTCACATAATTAAGAATTATCTCAAATTACTTAAAATACTACTCACTTTTAACATACTTTATACATCTTACTATCACGGTCATGTGGTACCATATAAAATCAATACATACACTATTATTTCATTAATACATCCATGTAAAAATACATATATTTTCTCAACTTCTAATTTTCCTAATCTCGTATAAAGAGTACAAATTTTCTTACTCTTAATTATTAAAATTTTAAAAAGATAACCTTTTTTTCGTGTTAAAAAAATAATTTCTATCTTTACAATAAAGAAAATCTCATAAACTTTCTCATATTACGTATATAATTTAAAGCATGTTCGAAAGTAGTAATATTAATCACTATACAAAATCATATTTTTCAAACGTTTTTTTTTTTACAAAACTTTTCCACTCAAAATACCATATCAAATGCATATAACGGTATCAAAGTTGTTAAACATACGGGGTCTTACAATAACATAGTCACAAATCCTTTATAACCTCGTGAATGGTCTTAATCCCTTCAAGCGCATATGGATTCCTACGACTCATCCTAATATTAAAGTACGGGATGTAACATCCACCCCCACTTTAAAACATTCGTCCTCGAATGTTAACTCTTAGAGATTTATAAACTTTTCGCTAGGGTCTCCTCTGTAAACTAAACTAAAACCCAAACTATATCTGAAGTCTCGACTATTCACAACCTTCTGTACTTGAATATCTCGTATCTTCTTCAACTTTACCTTACTTACCTTTCAATCTCGCATCATATCTTTTGTTTCTTTCATAATCTCCCTTTAACATAGGTGAAAGCTTCATACTGGCTTCTTACGACTCAGCTTTATGGCACGATCTGGAAACAAAAGAAGGGTAACATTTCCTAAATGCCTTATAGCCTCTCAATTATAAATGTCGCACGCAACACACCCATAAGTGAGACTCTACTAGGCATGGCTTTGTAGACTCCCTAGGACACGACCTGCTCTGATACCACTTTGTCACGCCCCAAACCTGGGGAGGCGTTGCTGGCACCCGGTGCCGTACTGTCCCGAGCGAATCACTCTGTAACTTTTTCTTTTTGTAACTAAGCCACAACTCGTAATGTATAACTATAAGTGAGCAAACACTATATCAATGAACCATCATTATTAAAATATGAATACATATGGGCCGTCAATGCCTCTGACATACTGTACAAAATGAACCTCTGTCTACAAAGCCTTTAAGATTATTCAACATCAAATGGGACAGGGTACCGGCCTACCCATAAGTCTGTAGCAAAACTCTGACACAATGACTTTTAGACTCGGCTACACTTCGAATGAGGTGGAGTCTTACCGATCCTTCGCTGAATGTTGATCTCGTTTACTATGAGGGCTTGTCAAACGGATTATTTATACCTGCAGGCATAAATGCAGCGTCCCCAACAAAAGGACGTCAGTACGAATAATGTACTGAGTATGTAAGGCAGAACTGAAACATATCCATAAGTCAACATTAATTAAAGAGATATAAGAATCAACCTCAATCTCTGAAGTGCCACCGTATATGCTTACTTAGTATACTTATATATATAATGCTTCTCTTTGAGACTATAATCCATATCGTATGATGCATGACTGCCCAACTGATCAGTGGTAACTGCCCGACCGGCTGTAGCGCGATGGTAAATGCATGACTGCCGACCGACCGTAGCTCGATGGTAAATGTGTAACTGCCCAATCGGCCGTAGCTCGGTGGTGAATGCATGACTTCCTGACCGGCCGTAGCTCGGTGGTAGATGTGTAACTGCCCAACTGGCCGTAGCATAGTGGTAAATAAATATGCATGTCTGCCCAACCAGCCGTAGCACGGCGGTAAATGCATGAAGATGCATGTATCATTATATTATAAACACTAACATCTTTATCATATACCTCAATAGTGACATAGGAACATACTTAGACATACTTTGTATTACATTTCATAGGAATGAATAACGTAGACATCCTTATCTACTAAGAGTAGAACCATTTATGGAATAATATTATGTTTATGTATCATTACTTAGATCATGCCAAAAGAAGAAAAGATTAGCCTTAATGTACCTGAGTAGATTCTCTTGACAATCCCTCTAACACATGTCAGTTGTGACAAATCACGTAACGGCGGATCGAAGTAGGGGAAAAACCGTATGATATTCTTGATATCATAGCACGTTATTTCTTATCCGCCTAATATTCACTCCATTGAAAGATATCGATTGCATTAAACATGTTAATCAGTACCAACATTGCTGGTCTAACTCTAAACTGGCAAGCATGCCATAAGTTATTCCTATTCTCCATGTTATATTACCAATAAAGAAACCAAACCAAGGTGTTTGCTCTACCGGCTAAAAAGATTTGTGATGTTTTAAGATTTTTCGCCATGCAAAATATTGAGAGCGTAGATTTTAAAGCTTCTTAAGGTAGTACAGTAGAAAATATCCTCCAGTTGTAAAGAGCAAATGTTCTACTGGAACTGACTTTGCAGACAAGTGCTTAGGTGTTCATGTATGCTAGCTAATTTATTAACAAGCTTTGCTGCGTTTTGAGGTTTATCCAAAGAACATTTCACGTGTAAACAAGGCACCTTATGTGTTATGACTCATCAATGTGCCACCTTGGCCTAGCTTAATGCCATGTAGCAGCCCATAAAATCTTTATCCACTTAATCCTATTTAATACCATAATTATCCCCATAATTAATTAATTATCCACATAATTATGTCTCAAATTACTTAAAATACTACTCAATTTTAACATACTTTATACATATTACTATCACGGTCATGTGGTACCATATAAAATCAATACATACACTATTATTTCATTAAAACATCCATATAAAAATACATATATTTTCTCAACTTCTAATTTTCCTAATCTCGTATAAAGAGTACAAATTTTTGTACGCTTAATTCTTAAAATAGTAAAACGATAACCTTCTTTTCTTGTCAAAAAAATAATTTCTATCTTTACAATAATAACAATCTCATAAACTTTCTCATATTATGTGTATAATTTAAAGCATGTTCGAAAGTAGTAATATTAATAACTATACAAAATCATATTTTTCAAACCCTTTTCTTGTTTTCACAAAACTGTTCCACTCAAAATACTATATCAAATGTATATAACGGTATCAAGGTTGTTAAACTTACGGAGTTTTATATTAACATAGTCACAAATCCTTTATAACCTCGTGAATGGTCTTAATCTCTTCAAGCTCATATGAATTACTACGACTCATCCTAATATTAAAGTACGGGATGTAACAAAGTTCTCATAACCACTCACCCAATCAACAAACCACACACAACGCCACCTGGGCACATACCTCGCAAGCTAAACCCAATAAGCACAAATCGAATAAGGCTTAATATGGAAGGAGAAACACATGAGAGAACTATCGAACAATTCTAGCAAAGCTCTCAGCCTATGATTTCAGCACGAGCAGCTACTCCACCCGCACAACCAGCTAAGGGTGGGGCACAGTCAGCACGAGGTCACCCCAGAGGGGGAGGTCGTTCAGGTGGTGGTCAGGCCCGTTTCTATGCATTTCCAGCCAGTCTAGAGGCTGTTGCTTCCGATCCTGTGATCACGGGTATTGTTTTAGCGTGCCACAGGGAGGTTTCAATATTATTTGACCCTGGTTCCACTTATTCATATGTGCCATCATACTTTTCTCAATATTTGGATATGCCCTGTGATTGTTTAGTTATGCTTGTTCATGTATCTATACCAGTAGGTGATTCTTGTAAGACCCCGTAAAATTTTGTCAAGAAACTTAAGGTTTCGTGGTGTCGAGGTAGGATTATGTGTTTGAGGATTGTAGGAATTCTTCACGGAGAGCTTACTCGCCGCGGTACTGACTTTTTGGTCTGAAACATGCATTGAGGTGTTAGTGGAAAACTTTTGCTGAAGGGCCAATTATGCGGTCAGATTCACGACCGCAGATCCATTATGCGGGCCACATACCCGTCGCAGAGTTGAGCAGAAAAAAGGTTGAATTTTGAGTGTTGTTTCACGGTCCATTGTGCAATTGCAAACCTGTTTCGCGGTCCGCACTTCTGTCGCAGAGTTAGCATGAGGAATTTCATTGGGTGATTCTGCGGTCTACTCTGCGGCCGGATAAGTGGTCTGCGGACCGCAGACCTGTCGCAGACAGGTCCTGATCAGCTTAGTTCTTGGCATTATTTTTCTCGGCCAATTTTGCGGGCCGCATATCTATTACGCGGTCCATTCTGCGACCGCAGACCTAAGTTCGGAGGGTCCATTTCCCTATTTTTATAACCCGACCCCATTTTGATAAATAGACTTAGGGGCTCATTTTGAAGCAAATGTCTGATGACTTTAGAGAGAGGTACGAATATTTTAGAGAGAGAGAAGGAGGAAACCTAGCATTCTAATCACCCATGCTTGCACCAATCTTCAAGAATCAAGGAAGCCAATCACTAGATTATCATCTATCCGGGTAAGTCCTACTTCTAAGCTTTCATGCAAGAGGTTATGAGTTCAAGTATATTGTGGGGGTTGGAAATAGGCCATGTATGTGATAATAGGTTGTAGTATGTGGGATTAATGAACCATTTTGTTAGTTTCTTGTTGAAATTGGTTGAGGGAGGAAGGGATTACCATTGTAGAGCTTTATAGTCTATTTTGCATACTAGGTGTTTGACAAAATTCCTAAGAGAGTTACACCATGAGAATCCTTCTAATTGTTATCCGATTTTTACTATCTTCTTTTAGATTGTTATTGCTAGAAGTGTTGCGACATTGTAGTAACTTAAGGAAAGCTCAAACAAGGTATGTTGGCTAAACTACTCTCTTACAATTGAATTCCATGATGTTCTCGTAAGTTTCAAGTATGGTTGGCTCATGTTCCTTATTCCCATGTTTCGAGTTGTTCCCAATAAATTCGATTGTCCCGAGTAAGCAAGTGTCGAGAATTATGTATTCAAAATGCGTTCTGAATGTTCCTATCACATTATGTTATCCTTCAAAAATGTGTTCAAGAATGATATGTGTATTAAATTGTTATGGATTGAGTCGTGTTTCAAATGAAAGTCCATTATGCTTAACTTGGAAAGAATACTCCATACATCTAAAACTCCAATTGCTTATATATGTACCTAAAGTCTTGATTTGAAATGCCTTGTTGTTTATAATCCATAAGGATGCTTGAAAGTGAAAGAAGTGGGTTAGAGATATAAAGTGTGGCCAACGTGCCAAGAATAAATGTTATACTTGTGGCCAATGATGTCGATGCAACGAATTGATGTGGGAAAGGTTATGAATCGAGCCTTGATTTAACCGTTCCAAATTGACTTCGAAAATAGAATTATCTAAAAGCTTATGTACCCAAGTCATGCCCAAATATGGCTGTTTTAACTAATGCTATGCTTTATAAGTACTTCCAATATGTTTTGAGCTCTTATATCTTCATGAGTTGAAATTGTGTATTGCCCTTTTTGGGAAAAAGTATTTCAAGAATAAGTATTGTATCACTCATTTATGATTTTATCTCGTGTTTCAATTGCTAGTCATATTTGCTTCATTTTTTCGAAAGGAATTTATTGTGTTCAAAGCTTTCATTACCAATGAACCTAAAGTTGTGATTACACCTCCACCCGCATATATTGGGGTAAGGCGGCAGGGCCACTTTGTGTAAAGATTGTGGTATTGTGATACACCTCCACCCGCATATATTGGGTGAGACGACAGGGCCGCTTTGTGTAAAGATTATGGTAATGTGATTACACCTACACCCGCATACATTGAGGTGACGTGGTAGGGCCGCTTTGTGTAGAGATTGTGGTATTGTGATACACATCCACCTGTTTATATTGGGGTGAGACGGCACAACCGCTTTGTGTAAAGATTGTGGTAACGTGATTATACCTCCACCGGCATACATTGGGGTGAGGCGACAGGGCCTCTTTGTGTAGAGATTATGGTGTTGTAAATGTGATTTGGTTGTCTCTAGTGAGACGGCTTAGCTGATCGGACTGAGATCGAACTGGGTGCTAAAAATAAAACACGATGGTCTATCGGATATCGGTGCTAATGATCTCCCAACAAAAAATATATATTATATCTGTATTTTGAGGATTGTTATGTTTTAAACCTTGGAATTTGGATATTGTTGATTGTTACTTGTTGTTTTCATAGTTTTTCTGTAAGGCCCCATAAAATTTTACCTAAAATCCGGGGTTTCGCGGTGCTGAAGTAGACTTATGTGTTGATGATTGTAGGGATTCATGGAAGTTGAAGAATGCGTTGGGGAGTTGAAGAAAACTTTTGGAAGTGTAGGGCATTTCTGCGGCCCATTCTGCGGTGGCAAAACTGATCTACGAAATGCAGATCTGCCGCGGACTGAAACAGAAATCTGGGAAATATTTGGACCATTATGCGGTCCATTATCTGGCCGCATAATCATTTTGCGGGCTGCATAACCCATTGCAGACCCAGCATAAAAATTTTCGGAAGGAAGTTCTGCGGCGCATTATGCGACCGCAAACCAGTCGCAGAGTGAGGCAGAAGTGCCCAATTCCGGAGGGCCAATATGCGGTCCATTTTGCGGACTGCAAAAGCGTTATGCGACCGCAAATCTGCATCGGGGCTTCATTTTTTCTAATTTTTGAACCCGACCCCATTCTTATAAAAAGTCTTAAGGATCATTTTAGAAGGTTCAAACTTATATTTTAGAGGGAGGAAGGTGGTCTAGAGTGAGAAAAGAAATTTCTAAGTCACTTATTCATCAATCTTTGCTCAAGCCTTGAATAATTCTCTAGGGTAACTCGCACGGTCTTCAAACAAAAGGTAAGGTTCTATCCCTAGCCTTGAATTTTGAGATTTGACTGAAAATAGGTAATAAGCCAAGCAATTCTTGGGTATGGGAGTTCTTTATTATGCATGCATGTACTATCTAGGGCTATGGGGAGATTGTTGAGCTCAATTGGGTAGATTTTGGGTACTAAAATAGAGGAATCCACCATAGGAGGACCTTGAGATCATAATGGCCACCTAGTGTTTGATAAAATGCTCAAATGAGCTAGAATCATGAACTCCTTCCTAATTCGTGTTCAATGTTGATGTGTCTTTAAATAGATCAAAGTTGCTAGGATTCCAAAACTGTGTAGTGAATTAAGAAAAGCTCAAAGCGAGGTATATTGGCTAAACTCCTTTTTTAGAATTGAACCCCACAATGGCCTTGTAAGTCCTGTGATGCTCATTATAAATTGACTATTCCAAATAAGCCTTATGTCAAAATACATATGCGTTCAATATGTATTCCAAAGATTCTCGTTGTGTTGAGTTACTGTTTGAGAATGTGGTTTAAGTATAGGTTATGTGTTATTATGTTATTATTTAAAAACGTGATTCTAATGAAAGCTATCATGTCAAATTATTTAAGAAATCACATGTGCCTAAGACCCCAAATTGCTCAAATATGTGTTTAAAGTCTTAATTTGAAAGGCCTTCTTGTTTATTATCCATGATGATATTTGAAAGTGAAAGAAGAGAACATGAAATATGATGTGCGGTCAACGTGCCAAGGATGATATTGCGTCATGGCCATTGGTGCCAATGAAATGAATGATATGCAAAAGATTACGAAATAAGTTGTAAATCCTTTTAATAGTAAATGTTTTGGGAGTATCGATTAGCCACCGAGGAAGGGTAGGTCGAAATAACCTAACCCCTAAATTACACGTGCCGGTGTAGGAGTAATTGAGGGGTAAATCTGTTACACCCCGTATTTTCGTACGTGAAAGTACGCCATAAATAAATTGATATAAGCTCGGAAATGAGATGTCACATCCCGTATTTTGGTATGTTAAAGTTTCGTCGTAAGCTAATCGACGTAAGCTCGGGAATGATATTATTTGGAGATTATAAACATTATGCTACTTCAAACAATTGATGAGTAAATTCGTGAAGGTGAGAGGGTAAGCAAATCAAAGAAAATGAATTTTCGTCGAAGTTTGATATTTTGAGATAAAATACGGTCCAAGCTACAATACCCCGTATTTATGGACTAGTGTCATACCGTATGTGCAAAGTGTGTTAAAAGTGAGTAGTATTTTAAGTAATTTGAGATAATTCCTAATTATGTGGATAATTGAGTAATTATTGGATAATGGGTGAATTAAAAAGTTAATTAATAATGAGTGGATGATTAATTAAAGTCTTTAACGTGGAAGCCACATACATGAGCCATTAAGTGACTCTTGAACAACTTTGCAAGGTGGCAATCTTTAAAGAAATGATTGAAAGATGACTTCTCAAATTCAAGATTTGCATTACTCACAAAGATATGAAATTCACAAAAAAATCCATAAAGACTCTAACGTTATTGCTTCAGTAGGTATCTTACAAGGTTGTAATCAAATTCACAAAGTGATCATACGGAATTTCCTACAAAAATTCATATGAGATTTCATAAGGTAATAGCAACGGGATTTTACGATTCTAAAGGAGTACGATGCAATATTTCTCAAGAATAGCATACGGATATTTTCCTACTCTGATCTTGCCGTCATGAAGTTTGTCACAATTGTCGTGTGCTAGAAGGGTAGTCCAGAGAACTGGCTCAAGTATGTTAAGGTTAAGCCCTTCCTTCATTTTGGCATGATCTCGTAATTACATGTGTTTGATAACGAGGCATAAAGAGAAGTTCATACTCCCATTTATATACATTATCCTAGTCTCATAAATTACAGTATTTTCCTTATCGGGACTTCATATTTAATTGAGTATTGTCTTCTTCCAGTCAAGAGAGCAGAGAGCCTATATATACAGTATTACAGTATTTTCATTACCATCGAGCTATAATCGATGGGCTGGCCCCTATTGGGCAACCTCTGATCAGAAGGTAAGTTATATACCGAGCCTGATATGGCCGAGTGCCTATGAGCGAGCTCAGTTGGCCGAGATACAAAGCCTAGTATGGCCGAGCGCCTATGAGTGAGCCTACTACAATAGAGCAGTTATATATATACTGAGCCTTATAGGGCCGAACAGTTATTTTACTTACTATATTGAGAGAGTTGAGTCAGTATCAACAGGTGAATATATCTTCAGATTATCTTTGACTCCCAGTTACTTACAGTTATTATATTATCTGTTCAGTTTCAGCTTTCAGTATATTGCCTTACATACTCGGTACATTATTTGTATTGACGTCCCTTTTGCCTGGAGACGCTAGGTTTCATGCCCGTAGGTCTCGATAGACAGGTCGAGAGTCCTCCAAGTAGGCGATCAGCTCAACGGAAGATGTTGGTGCACTCCATTTGCTCTGGAGTTGCTTGTTTGGTCAGTATGATTTAGATGTGTATTTTTTGGTATGGTGGGGCTCTGTCCCTACCCTTATGACAATTATGTATTATTAATGACTTGTAGATAGATGTCATGTACGTAAAATATTGTATGGCCTTGTCGGCCTATGTTCAGTGTACGAGTGGTTATTTTGGTCTTATAGGCCCATATGTCTTATGTATAAGTTGTTATTACATGTTGTATTCTACCTATCTCACGGTAGCCTCTCCGACTCAGTTATCCATGATAGTATGATACGAAAAGATACGTTATGTTGGTACTCGGTTGAGTAAGGTACCGGGTGCCCATCGCGGCCCATCGGTTTGGGTCGTGACAAAAGTTGTATCAGAGCAGTTCTGTCCTAGAGAGTCTACAAGCTGTGTCTAGTAGAGTCTTGTTTATGGGTGTGTTGTGAAACACACGTATAAGCAGGAGGCTACAGGGCATTTAGGACTGTCACTCTTTCTTCTTACTCTAGATCGTGTGGTAGAGCTCAGTTGTAGGAACTCAATTTCCTAAACTCTATCTTATTCATAGTACGATGATGCCTACATCTAGAAAGATGGTTGGTAAGAGATTGCATGTGGCTGTGAAAGAGTTGAGTCAGAGAAACTTGATTTTGCATGATGCTTATGATGGATAAATGTAAGGTCTTCAGCAGATCATGTGTGTACTAACACGTGTGAGCCTTTTGATAAGGAGCCCTAAGGAAGGAATATCTATCCACCCCTATGGTGAAAGGCAATGAGAGATTCAGAAGATAGATACAAGTTTCAACAAGTAAAAGAAGCAAAAGGAAGAAGGGTACGAGGCACCCAGCTAATGAAGATTGTTAGTATTTACAATTCAGGAAGAGGAATATAAGCCTTTTGAGTTACCTTCAACAATAACAGAGGTATGTATAATTGGTCACACCGATCTCAGTTATACCCTATTAGGGGCTAACAGGTGTAGTTTAAGAAAAGGACGAGATATCAGGATCCGGCTGGGGTTAGAGTAACCCAAAATAGTGAATGGATTGTTTGTGTTAGTTGGCATTTATGAAGGATATTACAAAGGTGCTAATAGATCTCCTTGTGAGGCACACAGATGGTGCACTATAGAATATTACAATTAGATGTGAATACTAGCATGATCAAAAACAAAATTCAGAAGATAGGCACTGAAAGCCTGGAAGGGATAAATATTACTTTAGTATGGCTCGCGTCCCTTGTAGAGAAAGAACGTTAAGCAACCCGAAGATCCACTGGATGGAGCAAAGGGGAGCTAAGAACAAAAGAATGTCTTATTCGAGTATTCAGAATAAAGTGATAGAAATAAATGTTAGCGGGAAATAAGAAAAGAGTTAATGAAGCATTATGAGTAAGATATGATACATGGATGACAACGGTAGATCAAAACATGACAGTATTACAGAGTCTATAGTCAAGTGAAGGAAAAGACGAGAGGTGACAGGCCTTGAGACAACAAAAGAGTATAGGCCATAAAGTCATATCTTCATTTCGAGAAATACGTTTGTGACTCCAACGTGACTACCAGAAGGAAAAGTTAGACCCCGGAGTAATAGAAACCAGTATGGACTAATGAACAAGGTAAACTAAACATGATCTAGGGACTGAGTAATAGTCGGCATCATGAGAATTTCAAAGATTGTGTCTCGGCGATAATAGAATGGAGGACAGAAGAATACCATTTAAAGGTCATTCAAGAAGACGCTTCCCTAAAGCAAGCAAGGTGAGAAAAGTTAAGCTTAAGGGATTGTATGTGCCGGTTACACTAAGTTTCACCCTCGTGAGTGAGGAATTTCGTTATCCTTGGTACAGAAGGATTACCGCTGTAAGGCCCCATAAAAATTTTCTAATGATTTAAGTTTCTAAAATGCGCCAACGGTATTTGGGAATAATGTATTTGAGTATTAAATAAAACCTATAGGATAGAGCCACATCATGTTGAATTGATAATTTATGTTTAAGGTGTGTTGGAACATACTAAGGAGTTTTGGGAATGGCAAGAACTTGTGTGGAACAAGTTGGACACATTAAGTGGAAAGGATATTTCAATTGGCACAAGACCCAACTTCAAATGCATAGAACTCCCTCAATATAACAACTTAGGTGGTGATATACCTATAACATTAAATTCTGTTGAATCTAGTTTCCAACGCATCAAACCGTTCATCATTTGGATATGTATACAGAAAGTTATGGCCATTTTACTGGACCTGTGTCATATGAGCGGCCAGATGCGCGGCCAAATCCGCGACCGCGCATATTTGAGTTATTGCCTCCAATCCGCGGCCAATCCGAGGCCGTGCATGTAAGAACCCCATTAAATACCCCAAGGACGGGTATATAGAGGGTCTAAGTCATTTCTTCAAGACTAGGGCTTTCTTTTCACCACCCATCCGGCCAAGGCTTCAAATACACATCTTAGGTGAGTTTTTAAGTGTGTTTTTATGATGATTTCACTTCTCAAACACTAGTTAAAACAAGGTTTTGTATTGGATTCCATAGGATTTCTTCAAAATCTCAAGAACACCCCAAAAAGTTGAGTTTCAAGATTTGGTCTACAAGAGGTAATCTTTCACCCTTAAACCTACATGCATGGATTGTTAGTGAATAAATGAGCAAGGAATAAGTACTAGCACTTATGAGATGGTGATTGGAATCCATAAATACTTAAACTAGATTATTGGGTGTGTTAGAGATTTTGTAATGTGTTAATTACTAAAATTTGGTAGATGTGAGTTCATTGATGATTATAATGGTGCTAAGAAGGTAGTTAGTGGATAAAGGATGTTGTAGTATCTCTTGTTGGTGGTAAGGAGATATTGTTGGAGGAAGAAACACCATTACTAGAGGTAGTTGAATGTTATGCACACCTAGTGTTTGATAAAATGCTCAAGTGAGCTAGAACCATGATCATCTTTCTAATTTTGGTTCAATTTGTTATACTTCTAAAATAGATTGAAGTTGATAAGACTTCCGGAACCTTCTAGAGTTTAAGGAAGCTAAATTGAGGTATGTTGGCTAAACTTTCTCTCTTAGAATCGAATTCCATAATATTTCCGTAAGATCAAGTATGATTGGCTCAAGATTCCTAACTTCTATATTTCGGGTTATTCCCTATAAACTTGGTTATTCCGAATGAGCCTTAAGTCGAAAGAGAGTTGTTCAAAGCATGGTTTGTGTATTAAAATGCTATGTCTTTGAGTCGTGTTCCAAATGAAGGTTATGATACCAAATTGTGTGAGAAAATCTCAATATTCTTAAGACTCTTAATTGTTCATATGTATACCTAAAGTCTTGACTGAAAATGTCTTGTGGTTGATAATCTATAAAGATGCTTCAAGATGAAATAAGTGAATTGGGGATATAGAGTGTGGCCAACATGTCAAGAAATTAAGTTTTGATTGAGGCTAGAAGTGCAAATGATTTGAGAGGATATGATAAAGAATATGAAATGAGCCTAAAAGTTTTTGTACTCAATTAATGCCCATAAGTGGCTGCTTTAACTAATGCTTTGCTTTATAAATATATCCAGTGTGATTCGAGTTCTATATACTCATGTGTTGAAATTGTACCTTGTCATTCTGGTGAAGAGTATTGCAAGATTAAATGGTGTATTGATTGTTTATGATTTTTCATGTGTATTTCTATTATTGGTTGGTATGCCTAATTATTTGGGATGAAACCATTTGTGTTTGAAGTTCCCATTTCAAATGGATTTGAAGTATATGATTTATGAAATTTTCTATATGTTGAAGTTTGATGGTGATATTTGAAATCAAAAGGGGTGAAAGTGTGGAATATGAAATACGGCCATCGTGCCAGGAATAAAGAATCTTGTGAATGGCCAAATGAGCCAAGGAAATATTATCGTTATGAATGACTAAAAATACTAATGAGAACTTATACAATGTGAAAGATGTTGAGGTGAGTACAATTGTATTTAGGTTATCTCTGTGTGCAAATCAAATAAATAAAAATATTTTTGGGAGCATCATTAGTAAAACCGAGGAAAGATGGGTTATAAGGCCCACACTTAAAACTACGCATGCCGGTGTAGGGGTGGATTATGGTTATTCCCCTTGTTTGGGATGAAATTGCGATATTATTCCCCTTAATTGGGATGATATGGTAATAATTGTGGAATGGAAAATATCAACCCACACGGAATATGTGGGAAGACGGCCTAGCTGATCGGGTGGATATCGGACTCCATGTTGCGCACATGGTGGTACTACTCTTGGTAACAACTTTCTTTCGCATCACCTGTCAAACCACATTGTCCGTGGGGAGATGGCCTAGCCGATCGGGTGTGATCGGACTCCGTGATAAAAAAGACGATGGAATATCGGTGCTAATGATCTCCCAACCAAAATTGTATATGAAGTTCGTATTTTGAAAATTATTCTGTTTTAACTGGACATTTGGATATTGTTGATTGAGATTTGTTGTTTCTATATGTTGCCTATTCTTATATGGGCATTTTATTTTATAAGAGGACTTTTAGCATTACATACTAGTGCTATTCAACAGTGCTAATGTCCCTTTTACCGGGGGCGCTGTATCTTTAATGGATACAGGTGGTTCTACAGCAGGCGGCATTGATCAGTGATAGCAGTACACTCTTTTTCAGCTGATTTGGTGAGCCCCACTTCATTTCGGGGTCATGTATCTTTTGTTTCTCATGTACTCTATTTTTATGTATAGCCGAGGCCTTGTTGCCGGCATTTCCATATTACTCTTCTATACTACTTAGAGGCTCCATAGACAGGTTGTGGGTTATAGTTGATGTTGGGAATTGAACTAGAAATATTGGTATTTGGAAATCATGTTTTTCAGTAATTCTATAAACTCGTATCATTTTGGAAATTATGAATGAATATGCTAATGGGAATGAAAAGGAAGTTGTTAATAAAATCTTTTTATTGTTTGATTAATGGAGCACATCTCCTCGTTATTCATGGATGAGTTTGGGTAGAAGGAAATCTAACAGGCTTGCTCGGTCGGGTTCTCTTGGTTGAGCGCCGTCCGCGCTCCTCGGTTTTGGGGCGTGATAACCGCGAGGCGAGTAAGGATCATCGATGATGTGAAAAGATGCCAAAGATGAAAAGGTAAAATATCTATACGTAGATCATCGTAGCACTAAATCTTAGTGCTTCCCTAAAGGGGGGAATATGGTGTGATGTGGCATTAAGTCAGAATTAAGTTGTTCTAGTAACTATGGAATGGTAAAGGAAGAATGCGATAAAAATGAGAAAGGGATGAGATTGCACTCATTCAAATCCTACAGATATGCTATGATTCTAGAACATTATGCAAGCACGATGTCAGGGAGAGGAAGTAAGGGTTCCTACCCGAGATGTTATTCATAGATAAGGCACTAGTGCGAGACGTAAGTTAAGATAAAGGAAATAACCCAAGAAAGATTATGCGGAATATTGATATGAGAATGGGCCAGCGAGTAGTTAGTAGTTGATTCAGAAAGAGCCTAGTTATGTCTATACAAGAGGACACAGACAAATCAACAGATTGTGCAAGACGAACATAGTGAACCCCAACATGGGGAATTCAGTCTCGCAGATACAACATCGTGACCCTTGGGAAATATTCAGACAAGAGTTGGGGTAGTTAAAGGTACCGTATGAATGTTATGGAAATAAAAGATAGTCTCACTAGGAAGACAGTCAAAACTTGAGTCCAAGAGCAACCCTACAAGCACAAGTGCGTGGAAATAAGTAACTACAGATAATTATAGGCGGGAAAGAACATCAAAAATTCTATCAAATATACGATGTGATAAGCTTGCAGCTTTACAAGAGTCAGAGGATTCTCCCTAAGTACTACAATGAAAGACTAGCTGAGGAAATAAGGAAGAAGGCTTCAACCTAAGCACAGTGACCTAAAGAGGAAATGATCGTGTAACAACAGTCTCACTACAAAATTTTATACACTCCAAAAGAAAGTTGCACCTACCATGGCTAATGAGCAGGGAATAAAACCAAAAGTAATATTCGAGACCATATGAGTTGCACAAAAAATTCGTCTTGCGTGAGAACTTAGATAAGCTAAGTATGCACCCAACAAGGGGGCAAAAAGACAACGAAAAGCAATTGATTACATTTGAAGAAAGCTGAGATGGAACGAAAGGAATTATTCGATTAATGATCAGCCGTAGAAGACTCTGGTATAAGTTAAAAGAAGGAATTGGGTCCAGGTCATAGACAAAGGATTGAATCATTAGAAGATTGTATCATGGTTTTCCATAGCGTCCATGAAAGGCTAAAGTAATACCATGAGCCGCAGATCGGAAGATTAGCTTATGCCTACATAAAGGCTGATTAGAAGGAAGAGAAAACTAAAGAGTTACATCAACAAAGTAAATCAGGAGTCTAATTATTGGACCTAGAAAATTATAGAAATCATGATTGAGGACACTGCAGAATCACTCTTAATATCAGAGGTACAAGAGAGATAGTACAATAACCATATTCTATAATGGCTCTACGATAAAACCAGTTAGAAAAGTACCAGCCTAATAAGAAGTCAATATGAAGCTCCCACCGGATTGTGTATGCACCAGAGGTTCAAGTATTATAATAGAGCTTCAAGCAGTGGATGTGAATTATACCTAGGTGGAAGGGAGGTCATCAAATAGAGAGAAGATGTGAGGTGATATTTGAAGGTAAGTAAGGTAAAGGTGAACAACGTACGAGATACACAGGTGCAGAAGGTTGTGAATAATCTATACTTCAGATAAAGGGCTAGAAGCGTTGAGATTCGGTATCCAGGAATGTTAGCGGCGTCGTCAGTGACATATCTTCCAGTCGATTGAGTAATGATTTCATGAATTGTACAGGATTAAAATACCCACGTAAGGTGAATCACATTAGGATTCTATGAAATACGGTTATGGAAGTATAGTATCGCCCCTAGGTGGATCAGTCTAATTACTTCAAATGTTCCACGATGCAACGTGAGCCCTAGTGATTACATAAGAGGTTTCACGTTATCAGTGGTATATTGTATAGATCAATATGGAGGTGAATCAACAACGGATGGACAAAAGTCACAAAGTATGAGATGAGATTAGGTCGTCATTCTTAAGATGAACAGTAATGAGGAAGCATTAAAGGACTTAGACTTATACATATAGGATAAGCAATAAGAGTAACCTGGAGTTTGGTAGCAGACCTCAGTAACGATAAATCGAGGTAAGAGTTATGGTGTAGTATGACCTACCTAGATGCAGTAAAGTCATACGGATGGATAACCGGGGCTATGAAACAAGATATAGCAATAGTCGTAAGTTCAACAAAGTACCGAGCAGAGAACTTCAGTGTACTTATAGATGTCCAGAGGGACATCTTATTAAGCTCTGTATATGCTTACAAAGTGAGGCCTAGAGATTGGCTAAAAACTGGTGGAAAAAGGAGAAAAGAGTCGCATAGGCGCACATACAAGGAAAAAGTCGTACAGGCTGCATGACAGAAGGTAGTAAGAGTTACGAGATTGGAAGAACTCCGACCATAGACCGTGGTGTGAGAAAAAGGCCTAAAGGGCGGAATGCCCTGGCTTTTGGATTTATTCATAGAACAGTTGCCTAAATGGCAAGGAGAGTATTAAAGTATCCACAAAAGCTATGGGGTTATAAAAATAATAAGTGCATCAATCGACATTCGAGGATGAATGTTCTAAAGGGCGGAATGATGTTACACCCCATGTTTTTGTACGTGAAAGTACGCCATAAATAAATTGATATAACCTCGGAAATGAGATGTCATATCCCGCATTTTCGTGCGTTAAAGTTTCGTCGTAAGCTAATCGACCTAAGTTTGGGAATGACATTATTTGGAGATTATAAGCATTATGATACTTCAAATAAGTGATGAGTAAATTCGTGAATGTGAGAGGGTAAGCAAATAAAAGAAAATGAATTTTCGTCGAAGTTTGACATTTTGAGATAAAATACGGTCCAAGCTATAATACCCCGTATTTATGGACTAGTGTCATACCGTATGTGCAGAGTGTGTTACAAGTGAGTAGTATTTTAAGTAATTTGAGATAATTCTTAATTATGTGAATAATTAGATAATTATTGGATAATGGGGGAATTAACAAGTTAATTAATAATGAGTGGATGATTAATTAATGTCTTTGGACAAAGACTATGGCATTAACGTGGCAGCCACATAAATGAGCCATTAAGTGACTCTTGAAAAACTTTGCAAGGTGGAAATCTTTAAAGAAATGATTGAAAGATGACTTCTCAAATTCAAGAATTGCATTACTCACAAAGATATGGAATTCACAAAAAAAGCCATAAAGACTCCAACGTTATTGCTTCAGTAGGTATCATACAACGTTGTGATCAAATTCACAAAGTGATCATAAGGAATTTGCTACAAAAATTCATACGAGATTTCATAAGATAATAGCAACGGGATTTTGCGATTCTAAGGGAGTACGGTGAAATCTTTCTCAAGAATATCATACGGATATTTTCCTACTCTGATCTTGCCGTCATGAAGTTTGTCACAATTGTCGTGTGCTAGAAGGGTAGTCCAGAGAACTGGCTCAAGTATGTTAAGGTTAAGCCCTTCCTTCATTTTGGCATGATCTCGTAATTACATGTGTTTGATAACGAGGCATAAAGAGAAGTTCATACTCCCGAATTTATATACATTATCCTAGTCTCATAAATTACAGTATTTTCCTTATCGGGACTTCATATTTAATTGAGTATTGTCTTCTTCCAGTCAAGAGAGCAGAGAGCCTATATATACAGTATTACAGTATTTTCATTACCATCGAGCTATAATCGATGGGCTGGCCCCTATTGGGCAACCTCTGATCAGAAGGTAAGTTATATACCGAGCCTGATATGGCCGAGTGCCTATGAGCGAGCTCAGTTGGCCGAGATACAAAGACTAGTATGGCCGAGCGCCTATGAGTGAGCCTACTACAATAGAGCAGTTATATATATACTGAGCCTTATAGGGCCGAACAGCTATTTTACTTACTATATTGAGAGAGTTGAGTCAGTATCAACAGGTGAGTTTATCTTCAGATTATCTTTGACTCCCAGTTACTTACAGTTATTATATTATCTGTTCAGTTTCAGCTTTCAGTATATTGCCTTACATACTCGGTACATTATTTGTATTGACGTCCCTTTTGCCTGGAGACGCTAGGTTTCATGCCCATAGGTCTCGATAGACAGGTCGAGAGTCCTCCAAGTAGGCGATCAGCTCAGCGGAAGATGTTTGTGCACTCTATTTGCTCCGGAGTTGCTTGTTTGGTCAGTATGATTTAGATGCGTATTGTTTGGTATGGCGGGGCTCTATCCCTACCCTTATGATAATTATGTATTCTTATAAGCTTGTAGACAGATGTCATGTACGTAAAAGATTGTATGGCCT
Source organism: Nicotiana otophora (assembly GCA_000715115.1). NCBI lineage: Eukaryota > Viridiplantae > Streptophyta > Magnoliopsida > Solanales > Solanaceae > Nicotiana > Nicotiana otophora. Next base: position 266,758 of record AWOL01S0008347.1, read on the forward strand.
TGTCGGCCTATGTTCAGTGTACGAGTGGTTAGTTTTGTCTTATAGGCCCATATGTCTTATGTATAAGTTGGTATTACATGTTGTATTCTACCTATCTCACGGCAGCCTCTCCAGCTCAGTTATCCATGATGGTATGATACGAAAAGATACGTTATGTTGGTACTCGGTTGAGTAAGGTACCGGGTGCCCGTCGCGGCCCATCGGTTTAGGTCATGAAAAAATCCTCGTGTTAATGTGGTGAGATTGTTTCCCCTTATATGGAATAAGATTGATGTGTTGAGTTGTTTCCCTCTATATGGGATGAGATTATTGCTAGAGAGATGTGATGTGATGTCGACCCACACGGCATTGTGGTATTGTGAATGGATGTCTCGGGGTGAGACAGCTTAGCCGGTCGGGCTAAGATTGGACTCCGTGCTAAAACACGGTGGTGTATCGGTGCTAAAGATCTCCCAACTTAAAAAGATTAGAACTTGCTTGAAATTTTCCTTTCCCCTAACTTGACACGTAGATACTATATGACTCTCTTATTGATTTCCTGTTTCCTTCTCCATTTGCTGTTACTCGTTCTATTGACGGGGTGTTTAATTTTACATACTAGTACTATTCCATATGTACTAACGTCCCTTTTGCCGGGGGAGCTGCATCTTTAATGGATACAGGTGGTTCTATAGCAGGTGGTATTTATCAGTGATAGGAGCACACCCTCTCCTCAGCTGACTTGGTGAGCCCCACTTCATTTTGGGGTCATGTATCTCTTGTCCTTTGTACAAAGTATTTAAGGTATAGCCGGGGCCTTATCACCGGCACTGTCGTAGCAGTCTTTTGTTTTCGTTAGAGGTTTCATAAACATAGTGTAGTTTATATCTTGTTTTGGGAAGGTTAAACTAAACTTGTTGTAATTGTATCATCTGTCCCACTTTAACTACGAATGTATAGTGTACTGTTTTGGGGACTTGTTAATGACGTAACTAATGGAAATGAACTGGTGTTATTCACATGACCTCTTAATGTTTAATTAATGATATAAATGTATCTTCTCTTTATTCATGGGCGAGTTGGGTAGAAGGCATTGTACAGGCTTGCTCGGCCGGGGTGTATCGGTTAAGCGCCAGTCGCGCTCCTCATGGTCGGGGCGTGACATTTTCCCCTTCTTATATTGGCATTCTATTTCTAAAGAGGACACTTAGCTTTACATACTAATACTATTCCATATGTACTAACGTCCTTTTTGACGGGGGCGCTGCATCTTCAATGGATGCAAGTGGTTCGTCAGCGGGCGGTTTTGATCCTTGTTAGTAGGTACTCTCTACTCAGCAGGTTTTTGGTGAACCCTACTCTGTTCCGGGCTTCATGTCAGTTGACGTTGTACTTTATTTTTTGAGGTATAGCTGGGGACTTGTCACCGACACTTTCATTTTTCACTCCTGTTGTACTTAGAGGCTCCATAGATAGGTTGTGGGTGGTATTTGATGTTTGGAATTAAACTAGTAAGTGTTAATATTTGGCAAATATGTTTTTCATCATATCTATAAACTTGTAATATTTTGAAAATCATAAATGTATATCTTTTGAATAATGGGAAAAGAATGTGGAACACTTTATTCTCCTCATGAATATCTCTTGATATTAATTTTATATTGGTCATGGATAAGATTGGATAGAAGGCACTAAGTAGGCTTGCTTGACCGGGGTATCTCGGTTGAGCTCTGGTCGCGCTCCCCGAAGTCGGGACGTGACAAGCTTGGTATCAGAGCATAAGATTTTAAAGTGTCCTAGGATGTCTCGGAGCCGTGTCTAGTAGAGTCCTTCTTATCGGTGTGTTGTCAACCACATCTATAATGAGGAGGCTACTTGGACATTTAGGAATTTCACACGCCATTGAATTTGGGGGAGGTTGCAAAACAGTTCGTTGGGAGAATGTGTCGAGCCGTGGAGGGGTTGGGAGAACTTGTTGCTAGGGGAAGTGTCCTTATTCCTATCAACGTCACTGCACCACCGGATCATGTGGTGAGAGCACCTAAGAAATGAAAGAGGGTTGTTGGTACCAATGAGCCAGATTGTTTGATTTGTAAGAAGTGCCACTTGGGGAGATATTGGATGACTCTTGAAATATGCTATGGTTGTGGAAATATGGGGCACAAGAAGAACAAATGCCCCTAGGTTAGGTGCACCTAGCCCAGTTTTCCCGATATGCGGGCGGTAATATTTGGCGTCGTGTTGTGAGTATGATCATAAGTGTGTTAGGGGTGGTAGATTTGGGCAATTCCAAATGCCTGCACAGCAAGCCAATACAGAGATTGTTACTCCCGCCATGAAGGCTTGGAGGAAGGATAAGGGGGATGCTTATGATGTATGAAAAAAAGGGTAAATATCATGTTAGTGGGGCGATTTAGTTTAGTGGACCTCATCCTCGTTGCGTGAAGTGTAGGAGATATCATTCGGGGGGTACGTGACTATGGTACCAATGTATGTTACAAATGTAGAGTCAAGGGGCATCAGTTAAGGCATTACCCCGTCAATCTAAAGTTAGCAAGTAAGTCACTCCTTAGTACAATCATTCTGAACACCATATACTTTTCCTTGTTATATATGTACGTCTATATTGAGAGCCTGCATAAACACGGTCTTAATAAGAATCTGAATCACAAAACATTGCATGTATCTACTCTTTGAACGAGACGCATTATTCGTGAAGCCTCTATATCACAATTCTCTTACTTACAACCTCTTGAATAATTGAGTTCTATAATTATTTCCTTGAAATGAGCTATAGCCATAAGCTAATACTTCCCACTTGCTTCCCTAAATTCTAAACAAGGGACTATACCTGATGCATTTCTTATAGAACCTTCTGATTCAAATGGATAACATCTGCTCACTTGTGCTTATGCATGCACCATCATACTATTTACCTATGTGGTATCAAATATAATGTAAGACAACCTAGTGTTGAGATCTTTCTTGAGCCTCTCTCTCCCTATCATGTGTACGTGGCTCACAGGAATTAAGGAATCACTTTACTCTCTTTGTGAACATTATCATAAACCCCCTTCACTATTTAGTAACATAAGAACATATCTCAGCACCTATCATATGTGTACATGTCAATCAAAATAGTCACTTGTTTGCATGAAGTCTCTCTGAAATTTGAGATCCTCACACCTCCGTCATAGGAAGATCTTGTGTCGCCCATCTTAGTATAACTTTCGTGTCCACTTAGGACATTTTGCAGTAAGTAGCTCGCTTTGTTCCTAGTATCGTAGTTTACCATGACGTGGCATTGTATTGCAGTTTGAGAGTTCATATTGTAGAAATATGTCCAGCTCATAACAAATATTCATTTTCTCTTTACACCTCTGCAACATGTACTTACTGTGTTCCCTAGTTAGCAAACACATTGTGTTAGTTTCCCGACCCTTGGTTGAATAACCATGAGAGATCGCATCCTTCTATATGTCGCTATAACAATTCCTTTCCCATAAGGACCCTTAATAGGCTCTCCGTCAAGACCAAATGCACCTTTGGGGTTATCATAGCATCATGTCTGCTTCTTATGTTTTTCCCATCCTCTAGTAGCATATGGGTACTTTTCATGTCATACAATCCATGGCAAACTCATTATGAACATCTGCAAACCTTCCATGATTATTTTATAGTGTCTCCCTGGGTTCCGTTATCTTTAAACACTCGGCTTCTAGAATCATTGACTATGTCATTATCATGTGCGGAGAATTTACTATCCTTAATGTTCCACATCCCTGGGTGGATAGGAGTTAATTGTTTTTCTCCCTGGAGAATCATATCGCCTATTAGAACCTTTCTAACCAATGATGTCATTATGATGATTAACCATGTCAGCACTATTGGTAGTAACCTTCGTGTCTCTTAGGATATAACCTCCTGAAATTCCCTTCTTTGTACATTGATGGATTCTTGAGTAATTCCAGTCCAATCTCGAACCTCGTTGTTCCTATTTGTAGTAAATCTATCAAGAGTTGTGGTTCAAATATGTCAAAGAAGAAGCATAATTCCATGATCGAACATATTGGGTACGAACTTTATAGTCATATTCATTCTAGCACATCGTAGAATAATTGTTGAAAGTCGCCAAAGGTTTAGTTTGGGTGTTCGACGTAGAGATTTAGAGTGGAAAGAAGTGAACGGGTTATTCTCAAGATTTTCATCATGAAGATATTATATAAATTGTTAATAAAGGTGAAGTAGGTGTAGTGCACATTGGGCCTTATGGAATCTTGAGGGAAATAGGTCGAGCTACGCGTATGATGTTCCCTATCATTGTTCTCCATGCACCCGGTGTTTCATGTGTCTATGCCCGAAAGGGTAGTTGGAAATCATTTTTCTATTATTCCGGTGGAAGCTATGGAAGGTAAAGTTAATGGGTAATTGGCTTATGAGAGGTACCTAACTATCATCCTTGTTAGATAAGTCCGGAAGTTGAGATTGCCTCTGTCAAAGTGCTATGGCCAAGTCTGTGAGTTGAGGAGGTCACCTCGAAGGCCGGGAGTGTTGTGGAAAGAAGATATTTGTTGTGGAAAGAAGATATTCTCACTTGTTTGTATAGCCAATTGGTTGTGGTTTGACAGGTACATTCTATGTGTTATGACTTAAAATATGTATAGTTCATGTCAGGATACCACTGTGGATGGTGTAATACCTGTAATATTGATATTATTGTTATGGATTTATATTGTAATTTATTTTGAGTTATGGAGGTGTTGTTAGGGTAGTTTTGGATTTACTTTGGTAGGTGGACGGGCCCAATTACAATTAGGTGTTCGGGGCAGACTCTACTCCTCATTTAAGGACGAATGATCCTAAACAGGGGAGGATGTAAGGCACCGTAAACTTTCGCCAAGGAATTAAAGGTTTCGTGGTATCGAGTAGGCTTACGTGTTTGAGGATTGTAGAAATTCTTCGCGTCGAGCTTGCTCACCGTGGTATGGAATTTTTGGTTTGAAGAATGCATTGAGGTGTTGGTGGGAAAGTTTTGTTGAAGGGCCAATTATGCGGTTAGATTCACGACCGTGGATCCATTTTGCGGGTGACATACCCGTCGTAGAGTTGAGCAGAAAAATGGTTGAATTTTGAGTGTTGTTTCGCGGTCTATTATGCGATCACAAACTTGTTTCGCGGTCCGCACTTCTATCATAGAGTTAGCATGAGGAATTTTTGGGCGATTCTGCGGTCCACTTTGCGGCCGCATAAGTGTTCTACAGACCGCAGACCTATCTCAGACTGGTCCAGACTAGCCCAATTCTTGGCATCATTTTTGCGGCCCATTTTGCGGGCCACATATATGTTATGCGGTCTATTCTGTGATCGCGAACCTGAGTTCAGAGGGTACATTTCCTTATTTTTATTACCCGACCCCATTTTGATAAATAGTCTTAGGGGCTCATTTTGAAGCAAATGTCTCATGATTTTAGAGAGAGGTAAGAGTATTTTAGAGAGAGAGAGAAGGAGGAAACCTAGCATTCTAATCACCCATTCTTGCACCAATCTTCAAGAATCAAGGAAGCCAATCACTAGATTATCATCTATCCGGATAAGTCCTACTCCTAAACTTTCATGCAAGAGGTTATAAGTTCAAGTATATTGTGGGGGTCGGAAATAGGCCATGCATGTGACAATAGATTGTAATATGTGGTATTAATGAACCATTTTGGTTAGTTTCTTGTTGAAATTGGTTGAGGGAGAAAGGGATTACCATTGTAGAGCTTTATAGTCTATTTTGCATACTAGGTGTTTGACAAAATTCCTAAAATAGTTACACCATGAGAATCCTTCTAATTATTATCCGATTTTCGCTATCTTCATATAGATTGTTATTGCTAGAAGTGTTGGGAAGTTGTAGTAACTTAAGGAAATCTCAAACAAGGTATGTTGGCTAAACTACTATCTTAGAATTGAATTCCATGGTATTCCTGTAAGTTTAAAGTATGGTTGGCTCAAGTTCCTTATTCCCATGTTCCGACTTGTTCTCAATAAATTTGATTGTCCCGAGTAAGCAAGTGTCAAGAATTATGTATTCAAAATGTGTTTCGAATGTTTGTATCACATTATGTTATCCTTCGTGAATGTATTCAATAATGATATGTGTATTAAATTGTTACGGCTTGAGTGGTGTTTCAAATGAAAGTCCACTATGCTTAACTTGGAAACAATACTCCATGCGTCTAAAACTCTAATTGCTTATATGTGTACCTAAAGTCTTGATTTGAAATGCCTTGTTGTCGATAATCTATAAGGATGCTTGAAAGTGAAAGAAGTGGGTTGGAGATATAAAGTGTGGCCAACGTTCCAAGAATGAAAGTTATAATTGTGGCCAATGGTGCCGATGAAACGAATTGATGTGGAAAAGGTTACGAATCGAGCCTTGATTTAACCATTCCAAATTGACTTCGAAAATAGAATTGCCTAAAAGCTTATGTACCCAAGCCATGCCCAAATGTGGTTGTTTTAAATAATGCTTTGCTTTTTAAGTACTTCCAATGTATTTTGAGCTCTTATATCTTCATGAGTTGAAATTGTGTATTGTCCTTTTTGGGAAAAAATATTTCAAGAATAAGTGGTGTATCACTCGTTTATGATTTTAACTCGTGCTTCAATTGCTAGTCATTTTTGCCCCATTCTTCGGAAAGGAATTTATTGTGTTCAAACTTTCATTACCAATGAACCTAAAGTTGTAATTACACCTCCACCCGCATATATTGGGGTGAGGCGGCAGGGCCGCTTTGTGTAAAGATTGTGGTATTGTGATACACCTCCACCCTCATATATTGGGGTGAGGCGGCAGGGCCACTTTATGTAAAGATTATGGTAATGTGATTACACCTCCACCCGCATACATTGGGGTGAGGCGGCAGGACCGCTTCGTGTAGAGATTGTGGTGTTGTGATACACCTCCACCCGCATATATTGGGGTGAGGCGGCAGGGCCACTTTATGTAAAGATTATGGTAATGTGATTACACCTCCACCCGCATACATTGGGGTGAGGCGGCAGGACCGCTTCGTGTAGAGATTGTGGTGTTGTGATACACCTCCACCCGCATATATTGGGGTGAGGCGGCAGGGCCACTTTATGTAAAGATTATGGTAATGTGATTACACCTCCACCCGCATACATTGGGGTGAGGCGGCAGGACCGCTTCGTGTAGAGATTGTGGTGTTGTGATACACCTCCACCCGCATATATTGGGGTGAGGCGGCAGGGCCACTTTATGTAAAGATTATGGTAATGTGATTACACCTCCACCCGCATACATTGGGGTGAGGCGGCAGGACCGCTTCGTGTAGAGATTGTGGTGTTGTGATACACCTCCACCCGCATATATTGGGGTGAGGCGGCATGTCGGCTTTGTGTAAAGATTGTGGTAATTTGATTACACCTCCACCCGCATACATTGGGGTGAGGCGGCAGGGCCGCTTTGTGTAGAGATTGTGGTGTTGTGAATGTGATTTGGTTGTCTCTGGTGAGACAACTTAGCAGATCGGGTTGAGATCGGACTCTATGCTAAAATTAAAACATGGTGGTATATCTGATATCGGTGCTAATGATCTCCCAACCAAAAATATATATTATATATGTATTTTGAAGATTGTTATGCTTTAAAACTTGGAATTTGGATATTGTTGATTGTCACTTGTTGTTTTCATAGTTTTTCCCCTTCTTATATTGGTATTCTATTTCGAAAGAGGACACTTAGCGTTGCATACTAGTACTATTCCATATGTACTAACGTCCCTTTTACCGGGGACGCTGCATCTTCAATGGATGCAGGTGGTTCGTCAGCGGGCAGTTTTGATCCTCGTTAGTAGTTACTCTCAACTCACCAGATTTTGGTGAGCCCTACTCTGTTCCGGGCTTCATGTCAGCTGAAGTTGTACTTTTTGTTTTGAGGTATAACTGGGGCCTTGTCACCGGAACTTTCATTCTTCATTCATGTTATACTTAGAGGCTCCGTAGACAGGTTGTGGGTGGTGTTTGATGTTTGGAATTAAACTAGTTAGTGTTGGTATTTGGTAAACATGTTTTTCATCATATCTATAAACTTGTAATATTTTGGAAATCATAAATGGATATCTTTTGAATAATGGGAAAAGAATGTGGAACACTTTATTCTCCTAATGTATATCTCTTAATATTGATTTTATATTGGTCACGAGTAAGATTGGATAGAAGGCATTAAGTAGGCTTGCTTGACCGGAGTATCTCGGTTGAGCACTGGTCACGCTCCCCTTGGTCAGTGCGTGACAATTTTATTATTATGGACCATGTGTATCGATCGTGTGTGGTGACTATTAGGGGATTAGAGACGAGATTTGATGTTTGACTGCTTAGTATTTAGGCATGGATTGGTTTTTACCATGTCACGTTATCCTGGATTGTCACGCTAAGACCGTGACATTGGTAATGCTGGGGTTGCCTAGGGTTGAGTGGAGAGGTTCGCTGGATTACATTCCCTGTAGAGTGATTTCATATTTGAAGGCTCAATAGATGGTTGATAAGGGATGTTTGGCATATTTGGCCTTCGTGAGGGATGCTAGTGCTAATGCTCGTACTGTTGAGTCGGTTATAGTAGTGAGAGACTTCCTAGATGTATTTCCTGCAGACCTACCGGGCATGACACCTGACAGGGACATTAATTTTGGTATTGATTTGGTGTCGGGCACCCAGCCCATCTCTATTCCACCGTATCACATAGCACCAGTGGAATTAAAAGAGTTAAAGGAACAACTTCAAGAGTTGCTTGATATATGCTTCATCAAGTCCAGTGTGTCGCCTTGGGTGCACTGATTTTATTTGTGAAGAAGAAGGATGGTACTATGAGGATGTGTATTGACTAAACAAAGTTACAATTAAGAACAAGTATCCACTGTCGCGCATTAATTACTTATTTGACCAGATGCTAAAGTGTTTTCGAAGATTGATTTGAGGTTAGGGTATCATCTATTGAAGATTCGGGACTCTGATATTCGGAAGATGACATTCAGGACCCGATATAGTCACTACGTGTTTTTGGTGATATGTTTTGGGCTTACCAATACCCTAACAGCCTTTATGCACCTGATGAACAGCGTGTTCTAGACGTATCTTGATTCTTTCGTCATTGAATTCATTGATGATATATTAGTGTACTCACGCAGCCAGGAGGATCATGACCTGCATCTGAGGATTGTACTCTAGACTTTGAGGGAGAAGAAGCTACATGCTAAGTTCTCCAAGTGTGAGCTTTGGCTTGACTCGTTGGCGTTTTTGGGCCACGTAGTGTCTAGTGAGGGGATCAAGGTAGATCTGAAGAAGATTGAGGAAGCTCAGAGCTGGCCCAGACCATGTTCAGCTACTAATAGTTGGAGCTTCGTGGGTTTGGTAGGTTATTATCGTCGTTTTGTAGAGGGTTCTCATCCATTGCTGCACCTTTGATTAGATTGACCCAGAAGGGTGCCCCATTTAGTTGGTTTGATGAGTGTGAGGAGAGCTTTCAGAAGCTCAAGACTGCATTGACTATAGCCCAGAGTTGGTGTTGCCTACATGTTTGGGATATTACACCGTGTACTGTGATGCATCATGTATTGGGCTTGGCACGGTGTTGGAGTAGGGCGGTAGGGTGATTACCTATGTGTCTCGGCAGTTGAAGGTTCATGAGAAGAATTACCATGTGCATGATTTAGAGCTTGAATCTACTGTTCACGCATTGAAGATTTGGAGGCACTATCTGTACGGTGTTCATTGTGAGGTCTATACCGACCATCAGAGTCTCCAATATCTATTCAAGTAGAATGACCTAAATTTGCAGCAGCGGAGATCGTTAGAGTTTCTGAAAGACTATAATATCACCATATTATATCATCCGAGGAAGGCCAATGTGGTAGTAGATGCATTGAGTAGGAAGGCTGAGAGTACGGGAAGTTTGGCATATTTACCGGTAGTAGAGAGGCCACTAGCCATGGATGTTCAAGCTTTGGCCAATCAGTTGATGAGATTGGATGTTTCAGAGCCTAGTCGGGCTCTTGCTTGCATTGTGTCTAAGTCATCGTTGTTGGAGCGTATCAAGGCTCGCCAGTTTGATGAGCCTCATTTGTTAGTGTTGAAGGACACGGTGCATCGGGGTGGTACTAAGGAGGTTGTGATTGGTGATGATGGTGTTATGCGGTTTTGAGGCCAGATTTGTGTTCCAAATGTGGATGGGTTGAGAGATTTGATACTTGAGAAGGCTCATAGCTTGTGCTATTCCATTCACCCAGGTGTCACGAAGATGTACTGTGACTTAAAATAGCACTATTGGTGGTGCAGAATGAATAAAGATATTGTTACTTATGTCTCTCGGTATTTGAATTGTCAACATGTGAAGTATGAGCATCAGATATCAGGGGGTTGATTCATGGATTAGAGATACCAGAGTGGTGGTGGGAGTGCATCACTATGGACCTTGTGGTAGGCTTACCACGGACCTTGAAGAAATATAACGCAATTTGGGTTATTATGGACCGGTTGACTAAGTCTGGATACTTCATTTCGGTGGTGACTTCCTATTCTGCAGAGCGGTTGGCTCAGATTTACATTCGGGAGATTATCCACTTGCATGGCATGCCCATTTCCATCATTTCTAACTAAGGCACACAGTTTTGGAGAGCAGTGCAGCGAGAGTTGGGTGCACGGGTTGAGCTGACTACATCATTCCACCCTCAGACAAAAGGGCAGTCCGAGCGCACTATTCAGATCTTGGAGGATATGTTACGTGCCTGTGTTATGGATTTCGGAGGTTCATGGGATCAGTTTTTTCCATTAGCAGAGTTTGCCTACAACAACAACTTCCAATCGGGTATCCAGATGGCTCCTTATGAGTCCTTATACAGGAGGAGATATCGTTCTTCGATCGGTTGGTTTGAGTCTAGGAAGGCTAGGTTGTTAGGCACTAATTTAGTCCGTGATGCCTTAGAGAAGGTGAAGGTGATCGAGGAGCGGTGTCGTACAACATAGTCCGGGTAGGAGAGTTATGTTGATAGGAAAGTTTGTGATGTTGCATATATGGTGGGTGAGAAGGTTTTGCTCAGAGTTTCGCCCATGAAGGGTGTAATGAGGTTTGGGGAAAAGGGCAAGTTGAGCCCTCGGTATATTGGTCCTTTTGAGGTGCTTGAGAGAGTGGGAGAGGTGGCTTACAGACATGGATTGCCCCTTAGTATATCTGGTGTTCACCCAGTGTTTCATGTTTCTATGCTCCGGAAGTACTATGGTGACCCGTCACATATTTTGGACTTCGGCACGATATAACTGGATGGGGATTTGACTTATGATGTGGAGCAGGTGGCCATTTTAGACCGGCAGGTTCGAACGTTGAGATCACAGAATATAGTATCAGTGAAAGTTTGTTGGAGAGGTCAGCTGGTCGAGGAGGCTACTTGGGAGGACAAGCGGGAGATGCGGAGCAGATATCCACACCTATTTGAGACTCCAGGTATGATTCTAGAATCATTCGATGACGAACGTTTGTTTAAGAAGAGGAGAATGTAACGACCCCACCGGTCGTTTTGTATATTGTAGCCCCCCGTTCCCCTATTTGTTTCCTCTTCTATGTTCATTTGTAGTTTTGTAACTTATCGGGGTGGTTGGTTTGGTTTCGGGGATATTTCTGAGTGAATTGGTATACTTAATCCCAAGGTTGGAAGCTTAAGTTAGAAGAGTTAACTGGAGTTTGACTCTTTTTGTAAGAGACTCCAGAATGGGATTTTTATGGTTCAGATAGCTTAGTATGGTGATTTTAAACTTAGGCATATGTCCGGATATTGATTTGGAGGTCTGTAGGTTGGTTTGAGACTTTTTGGTGATAGTTGGAAAGTTGAAGATTTGGAAGGTTGAGAGGTTTGACCGAGAGTTGACTTGGTTGATATCGGGTTTGGATTTTGGTTTCTGAAGTTGGAGTAGGTCCGTTGTGTCATTTGGGTCTAGTGTGTAAAATTTGAGGTCATATGGAGTTGATTTGATGTGGTTCGGCACACAATCAAAATCTGAGCCAATGCTTCCTCAAGACCAGGTATAACAATAGGTTATGTCAGTGCCTGAGTTGGCCTCACCGGCTCAACACTATCTGGAACCTGCTCCCCCACTGCAGCAACTGGTGGCTCCGCAGGTGGTGCTCTAGCTATAGTGCGAACCCCACCTCAGCCTCTACCTCGCCCCCGGCCTCTCGCGGTCCTAACTAGTGGGACTGGTGCCTGATCAGCTGAACGTGTCCTCACCATCTGTGAGAGAATAGAAGAGTAAAGGTTCAGATTTTGGAATAAACAAATCCGCACGACAAGAATGCAAAAAAGTGAAGTTTCCTAATAGTTTGGTAGCCTCTCAAAGATAAGTACAGATGTCTCCATACCGATCCGCAAGTCTTTACTAAAACTGCTTATGACTCATGAGACCTAGGCAACCTAGTGCTCTGATACCAACTTGTCACGACCCAACTCCCACTGAAGGCGCGGAGGCGCCTAACACTACTTGCTAGGCAAGCCAACAGTTTCACAATAACAATGAGCTCAATAAATTAGAACTTAATAATCTCAACAACGGAAATAACATGAAATAACTGAGAAAACAATGATAGTACTACTACAACCATCCCAATGATTTGGTATCAACGAGTATATAAGAACTAATGAATGTCAAAGTACAAGGCCAAATTCCTCAATACAACTGTGTGAACAATAGAACAGTAATAATAGTAGTAAATGAAAGAAAACTCCAACGTCTGCAAACGACATAGCAGCTACCTCATAGTCTCCTCAACTGGTATCGGTGCGAACTCTAACAATCACCGCACCCAGAAGTACTTGGATCTACACATGAAGTGCAGAGTGTAGTATGAATAGAACCAACCCCATGTACTCAATAAGTAATAAACCTAACCTTGGACTGAAAACAGTGACGAGCTCGGAAGAAATAGTCAGTTGCCAACATCAATAATCAATAACAACTCAGGATATAATGGAAACAGTAAAAGTAAATATATCGATGATGTCTGGTTCACCTCGTTCACAAATTACAGGAATTCAGACATGCTTTCCAAATATAACAGTCAGAATCCAACACAGATGAGACATTTACCAGCTAGCATGAGAAAGGTACATCTTTGTGCCTGTATGTCAAATATACATGTCAATTCCATATCGTCACAGTGAAACCATCAAGAATAACCACACTCAGCATGCTCATAGTGCCTGGAAAAATCATCATCACACACTACACTCAACATTGTATGGGTGCCCGGCATAAATGCCCCACACCAAAGCACGAGTATATCACTGTGCCTGTGCTCACTATAATACTAGACTCTGGAGGGGTGGATCCTGGCCCAAGATCTAATCAATATCACATATCCCAATAGTGGGGCATGGTGCACGCGTTGCCCCTAATCCGTACTACTTAGCCCAATATGGGTCTGGCGTACGCGTCACCTCAAAATCAATACCATATCGACTCTATGGACCAAACTCAATCATCAAACACTCAAGTCCCAATTAATCACATCACACAGTACTCAATTCAATGGTGTTATACATATGAGGCATCAACAACATGTGAGAAATCAAAATAAGAAAACACTGAGACAGAGATATCATACACGGATATAGCATCATGACAGAAAATATGTGTACAATTAAGGAAAATAGTTCAAAACATAAAGAATAGCCCTATTATGCCTAAAAAAAGATAAACACATAGCCTAGACATGATTTCTAACATGAAGAAGAAGGATGGGAGTATGCGGATGTGCATTAATTACCGCCAGCTAAACAAAGCCAATATCAAGAATAAGTACTTGTTATCGCGCATTTATGATTTGTTTGATCTGTTACCGGGTGCTAAGGTGTTCTATAAGATCGACATGAGGTCTAGGTATCATCAGCTAATGATTCATGCTCAGATGGTTTGAAGACGGATTTCCGGACTAGATATGGCACTATGCATTTCTAGTGATATCTTCAACTTGACTAACGCCCCGACGGCATTTATGGATTTGATGAATTGGGTGTTCAAGCCATATCTTGACTCATTTATCATTGTCTTCATTGATGATATATTGATCTACTCGTGTAGTATAGAGGAGCACGAGCAACATTTGAGGATAGTGCTTCAGACCTTGCGGGAACAAAAGCTATACGCTAAGTTCTCTAAGTCCGAGTTCTAGTTAGATTCTTACCACGTGAGGGTATTAAGGTGGATCCCAGGAAGATCGAGGCAGTTCAGAGTTGGCCTCGTCCTACCACAATGACCGAGATCATGAGTTTCTTGGGGCTACTAGGTTACTATCGTTGGTTTGTGGAGGGCTTCTCATTTATTGCAGCTCCTTTGACTAGATTGACCCAAAAGGGTGCTCAGTTTAGATGATCCAATGATTGTGAGGCGAGATTTCAGAAGCTCAAGACTGCATTGACTATAACACCAATATTAGTTTTTCCCTCCGGTTCAGGGATGTATATTGTGTAGTACAACGCTTCACGTGTTTGTTTAGGTTGGGTATCGATGCAGGAGGTCCGAGTTATTGCATATGATTCACGTCTGTTGAAGCCCCATGAGAAGGATTATACGATTTGGAGTTGGTTGCGATAGTTCATGCTCTTACGATCTGTAGGCATTACCTTTATGGAGCGTCGTGCGAGGTTTACACCAATCACCACAGTGTGCAGCATTTGTTTAAGCAGAGGGATCTTAATCTGAGGCAGCGCAGATGGCTTGGTTGCGGATGCCTTGAGCAAAAAGGCTGAGTGTATGGGTAGTTTGGCGTTCATTTCACTAGGAGAGAGGCCATTGGATTTGGACATACAGTCCTTAGCTAACCGACTTGTGAGGTTGGATATTTTAGAGACCAGACGAGTTCTTACATGTGTTGTGGCTCAGTCTTCTTTATTCGAGCGGATCAAGGCTCGTCAGTACGATGATCCGCACTTGCGGCTTAGGGTCGCTACTGTGTTCCTAATGTTGATGGCCTGAGGGAGATGATTCTAAAGGAGGCACACAGTTCGAGGTATTTTATTCATCCAGGTGGCACAAAGATGTATCGTGGCCTGAGGTAGCATTATTATTGGTGGTAGATGAAGAAAGACATAGTTGAACATGTGGCGAGATGTCTAAATTTCCAGCAGGTTAAGTATAAGCACCAGAGGCCTGGCGGCCTACTTCAGCAGATAGTTATATCGGAGTGGAAGTGGGAGTGCATCACTATGGATTTTGTAGTTGGGTTTCCGCAGACGTTGAGGAAGTTTGATGTTATTTGGGTCATTATAGACAAACTGACCAAGTTTGCAAACTTTATTTCGGTGGTGACTACATACACTTCAGAGAGGTTTTCCTAGATTTATATTCAGGAGATCGTCTGGTTGTATGGCGTGCCTATTTCCATCATTTCGGATAGAGGCCCTTAGTTCACTTTGCATTTTTGGAGTGCTGTACAGAGTGAGTTGGGTACCCAGGTGGAGCTCAACATGGACTTTCATCTCTAGACCGACGCGCAATCAGAGCGGAAAGTTCAGCTTCTGGAGGATATGCTCAGAGCATGTGTGATTGACTTCGGAGGGCAATGGCATCGATTCTTAACTTTGGCTGAGTTTTCTTATAACAACAGTTATCGTCCATCATCGAGATGGCCCCATTTGAGGCCTTGTATGGTCGGCGATGTCGTTGCCCCATCGGTGTCACAACCCAAAATCCCAACCCATCATGATGGCGCATAACACGTTTGCTAGGAAAGCTGGACAAAGCAATACAGAACCAAAATAACAAAAAATTACATAAGTAATATAAGTTCGAAACCTCAGTATAACATAATGGTGCTAATATAAGATAAATCCCCCAGAACTGGTAAATACAGAGTTATGAGCTCTAAACGGTAATACAAGTCTGAAATGACCAAGTACAATACTGTCTAAAATAAAGACAATAGTACATAAGAAAAGAGCCAAGACTGCAGTCGAGAATGCAGTTCTACCTCGTCTCTCAATGATCCGCTCTGCTACAAGCCTCCACTACTGATGACTGGGTCTGATACCTGGAGCTGCACAATTAAGTGCAGAGCGTAGCATGAGTACAACTGATCTAATGTACTCAGCAAGTATCATAACTAACCTCAACGAGGTAAAAGAAGCAAGAATTATGAATGATACTTATAATAACCCGTACAATTTCATCAATTTAACAAGAATAGAACAATAAAGTGATCAAGTCATAAAGCATAAAAGGAACGATCTCTGAGTTTGTCCAATTATGCAAGTTCTCTGCCCAGTCAATGATATGACATATAAAGATGATATGCAAATAAATCAGGTAAGTAACCACGAAAATTGCAAGTAAAGATGAAATGCAAACTCCAAAACAAACACTAGCCAGAATTTCCTCAAATCCGCGTGTACACCAACAAGAGAGAAACATGAGAGGGTGACCCTAGGGGGATGGATCCATATCCACACGCTTCACGGATAACTCACGTGTTGCACAGATAACTCACGTGCTAATAATATCAACTACACGGGCAACTCACGTGCTGCATGGACAACTCATGTGCTAATAATATCAATATCTGGATCTGCACGAACAACTCACGTGCCAATAATTACATTCCGCCCGACATGATCACAGGCTACCAGTCCAAATCATAAAACACAGAAAGCAAATATACGAGAATACATGTACATGATCAATGATTATAAAGTTTCATACTCTCAGACTAGTATAATTACATGCTAAAGTGTAGGCATGTAAAAAGTGTGCTATCATAGCTCAAATAAGCAATTTCGTCATAGAGAGCAACTATCAAGTTTATTCAGGGAATTAGCCTCTACGTAACCTCAAACGTGGCCCAAATAGTTCACAACAAGGTCATATCTTAAAGCCTAATAATCAATTCTAGGCATATCAAAGCCTAAGCACTACCCCGAACATGGATAAATACCCCCTTGCTGGCACATGGGCTCAAACCCCACACATAGCAAGTAGCTATCACAAATTATTTAGGCAACTAGTACCTCAACAAAGTTTAGGTATGATACTTACCTCAAGTAAGCCAAATCACTTCTCTAACAAGCCCTTCCCGCATGGATCAATTTTCGAACGTCTTGAATCTAACCAAAATAACTTAATACCATCAATATTAGCCATAGGAAATAATTCCAAAAGATAAAACTAAAGTCTTGAATCAAATATGCAAAGTTAACCCAAAAAGTCAACCCCGAGCCCGCACCCCGGAATCCAACAAAATTCACAAATTCCGAAAGCTCATTCAATTACGAGTCCAACCATACTAATTTCATCCAATTCCATCAACAAATGGACCCTCAAATCGCCAAATCTCACTCTCCAATACTATGGTATAAAATCCCCATATTTCACTTCAAATCCACATAAACTAGGTATAATAATCAATGGGTAATCAATATTTATCAACAAAAGTGATACAATTTCACTTACCTATTCAATTGTAGCAAAACCCCTCTCAAACATCGCCCTTAGCCGAGTTCCAAATCTCCCAAAATAAGAAAACACTCAAACCCTTTGAATATAAGAACTTGCCAGGGAATCTGCCCCTCGTAGGGATGATCCTGGTCTAATCTCTAATCAATATGACTTAACCCAATAGTGGGGCCTGGTGCATGCATCTCCCCTAACCAGTACTACTTAGCCCAATTTGGGTCTGGCATACGCGTCACCTTAAAATCAATACCATATCGGCTCTATGGCCCAAACTCAGTCATCACCTGCTCAAGTCTCAGTTAACCACATCTCACAGTACTCAATTCGACATATATATATATATATATACATATATAAGGCAACAACAAAATGTGAGAAAACAAAACAAGAAAATACTGAGACATAGATATCATACATGGATATATAGCATCATGACTGAGAGTATGTGTACAATTAAGGCAAATAGTTCAAAACAACAAGAATAGCCCTAGTATGCCTCAAACAAGATAAACACATAGCCTAGACATGATTTCTAACATGAATCATAACTAATCATACAAGTAGGGAAATGCGGATACAACGAGGCATGATAGCAAAACAAACCCGGTAATAGTCTAAAGTCCACCCGAATTATGAATACTCTGGTGCACGGACACACGCCCGTCACCTAGCACGTGTGTCACCCTCAAATCCGAGTTTACATATGTTACTTACCTCAAAATATGGGAATCAATACTTCAAAACGTCCTTCCTACGCGAATCAGCTTCCGAGCGACTCCAATCTAGCCAAAATAACTTAATATTATCAATAAAAGCCATCGGAAACAATCCCAAATGATAAAGCTAAGATATTGAATAAATTATGCAAAGTCAACCCAAAGAGTCAACTTCGGGTGTGCACCTCGGAACCCAAAAAAACTCACAAATTCCGTACACCCATTCCGATATGAGTTAAAATATATGTTTTTTTATCCAATTCCAGCCTCAAATCGACCCTCAAATCAACAAATCTAACTCTCCAAAATCATAGTAAAAATATCCCCAAACTCTACCTTAAATTCACATAAACTAGATGAAATAATTCATGGGTAATCAATATCTATCATCAAATTTGAATAAACTTCACTTACCTCTTCAATTGTAGTGAAAAGTCTCCCAAGAATCGCCTCCAACCGAGCTCCACAACTCTAAATAATGAAAAATGACCAAACCTGTCATGCCCCGACCTCGGGGAGCGCGACCGGAGCTCAACCGAGATAATCCGGCCGAGCAAGTCTGTACAATACCTTCTACCCAACTCGCCCATGAATAAAGAGAATATAAACTTATATCATTAATTAAACATTAAGAGGTCATGTGAATAACACCAGTTCACTTCTATTAAGTCATTAACAAGTCCCCAAAATAGAACACTATACATTCGTAGTTAAAGTGGGACACGTGATACAATTACAACAAGTTTAGTTCAACCTTCCCAAAAAGGATACAATCCACACTATGTCTATGGAGCCTCTAACAGAAACAAAAGAGTACTATGACAGTGCTGGCAACAAGGCCCCGACTATACTTTAAAATACTATGTACATGGAACAAGAGATACACGACCCCGGAATGAAGTGGGGCTCACCAAGTCAGCTGAGGAGAGGGTGTGCTGCTATCACTGATCAATATCACCTGCTATAGAACCACCTGCATCCATTAAAGATGCAATGCCCCCGGAAAAAGGGACGTTAGTACATGTCGAATAGTACTAGTATGAAAAGCAAACATATGCAAGGACTTGGAATTACAACATGGATATGATGAATCATGGTAATAATAAAAATCTTAGTTAAATGTTAAATCCATAGCACATTTATTAAGAGCTTTCAATAACGTTTATAAATTCATAAGTCGGGCATCCTCTACAACTACCTTTACATAAAGTGTCCCTGCCGCCTCACCCCAACATATGCGGGTGGAGGTGCAATCACAATACCAGAAACTCTACACAAAGCGACCCTGCCGCCTCACCCCAATGTATGCGGGTGGAGGTGCATTCACCATGCCACAAACTTTACACAAAGCGGCCCTGCCGCCTCACCCCGATGTAAGCTAGTGGAGGTATATTCACACTACCACAACTCTACACAAAGCGGACCCACCGCCTCACCCCGATGTATGCGTGTGGAGGTGTATTCACAATACCACACTTCGGATTACCAAAATGATAATAGTTTGTACAAGAGAGTTCCCTTTTACATCAACTATTTGGCACCTTTGGCCTTAGCAAGTGTAAGTTCACAAGACTTCATCATATGATAGATAAGTGTTTAATCACATTAATTTCATACAAGATCTCCTCCCAAAAGGGGGTATAACATAATTAAGTTAATAATAGAGAATCTTTAACACACGAGGGTTCTAACACATTATGCCAATCGGGAATCAATTTTTTTACTAGTTTGAATACCCCACATCAATAGCGTTTCAAGTTCGACTACACATGATAAAAGTTTACAAGGATTCGGGAATTCCGATACTAGAAGAAGAGTGCCTTCATACCTCTCTTTGAGCTTTCCTTAAATTACTACAATGTTGCTGAAATCCTAGCAACTTCAATCTATTTTGAGACATAACAAAATTGAACACAAATTAGGAAGATATTCATGGTTTCAGCTCATTTGAGCATTTTATCAAATACTATATGTGCAAATTTGATTACAAGGTTCTACTACAAGATTTCATTCACTCCACAGCCCAATCTTTACCCATTTGAGCTCAACAATCTTCCCACAAACCTTATTGGTACATGTATGTATAAATAATACTCTCACACCCAAGAATCACACTCCCTCTTTACCCATCTTCTACCCAAATTCGAAATTGGAGAATCGGGGGAAGAAATTCTTACCTTTTAGAAACCCTAGCAAGTTCCTCTTGATGAAATTCCAAGGCTTGATCCAAGTTTAGTAGTGAAATCCTTGAATCCTCCCCTTTCTCTCTCTAGGATAGCTCTCTCCTCTCTCTAAAATATCAGATAACCCCTCAAAAATGACCCCTATGGCCAAACAAAAAACAATAGGGTCGGGTTATTAAATTAGAAAGATGAAGCCTTGACACAGATCTATGGACGCATATGCCACCGCATAATGCTTTTGCAGTCTGCAAAATGGGCCGCATAATGGCCCTCCAGAACTAGGCACTTCTGCCTCACTCTGCGACCGGTCTACAGTCTGCAGGCCTATTCTGCAGTCGCATAATGCTCCACAGAACCTCCCTCCGGAAATATTTTTAAGCTGGGTCTGCGATGGGCGATGCGGCCCGCAAAATAATTATGCGGCCGCAAAATGGACCGCATAATGGTCTGGAAATTTGCCCAGATTTTTGCCTCAGTCTGCTGCAGATTTGCAGCCCGCATAAGTCTACTTCGTCACCACATAAGTCTACTTCAGCACCACGAAACCCCGGGTTTTAGGTAAAGTTTTACGAGGCCTTACAAAACCCTTTGAAAATATAAGGTCTGCTAGTGATATCGCATCTGCGGTCACTTAGCCGCTTCTACGGCACCACATTTGTGGTCAAAAGCCTACATCTGGGAACTCCACTAGAATCCCGACCTACCACTTCTGCGGTCATCCACTCGCACCTGCGCACCCACTTTTGCGGTCTACAATTGCAGGTGCGGCCCCGCTTCTGCATTGTGCCTTCCGCATCTGCTACCCCCTGCCCCTCAAGCTAATGTTTGCTTCTGGTGATTCTTTTCCACACTTGCAGGCTCACATCTGCAACTAGTCCTTCGCATGTGTGAAAGCACCAGACTCAGCAACACTTTAGCAATGCAACACAATCCAAAACAAGCTGAAACACACCTGAGGCCCCTGGGACCCCGTCCAACCATTCCAACCAATCCCAAAACATAACACAAACCTACTCAAAGCCTCAAATCACATAAAACAGCATCAAAACCACGAATCGCACCACGATTCAAGCCTAATGAACTATCAACTTCCAAAACCCAAGCCGAACAATATCAAATCAACTCAGAAAGACCTCAAATTGTTCATGCGAGTCCCAAATGACACAATGGTTCAACTCCAAAAATATGAACCCGATATCAAAAAATTCAACTCTCTATTAAACCTATCAACCTTCCACACCTTCAACTTTCCAACCTTCGCCAAAAAGCACCAAATCAACTTACGGACCTCCAAATCCACATATGAACATACGCACAAGTCCAAAATCACCATACGAAGCCATTGGAATCATCAAAATGCCATTCCAAAGTTGTCTATACAAAAGTTAAACTCCGGTTAACTCTTACAACTTAAGCTTCCAAGCTTGAGACTAAGTGTCTGAATTCACTCCAAAACCTCCCCGAAACCAAACCAACCACCCCGACAAGTCACGTAACCATAAATATACATATGTAAAGCATCAAATAGGGAAAACATGGCTAAAATGCTCAAAACGATCGGCGAGTCGTTACATTCTCCCCCTCTTAAACAAATGTTCAACCTCGAACGAGTCTAGAATCATAACTAGAGTCTAAAAAGGTGAGGATATCTGCTCTGACATCTGCTACTCGGTCTCCCAAGTATCCTCCTCGACTGACTAACCTCTCTAATGGAACTTCACCAACTCTATATTCTTTGACCTTAGCTTTCGAACCTGCCGGTCCAAAATAGCCACCGGCTCCTCATCATAAGTCAAATCCCCGTCTAGCTGCACCATGATGAAGTACAAAATATGTGATGGATCACCATAATACTTCCAGAGCATGGAAACATAAAACACTGGGTGAAACCCGGATAGACTAGGTGGCAAGGCAAGTCTGTAGGCCACCTATCCATTTTTCTCAAGCACCTCAAAAGGACCAATATACCTAGGGCTCAACTTGCCCTTCTTCCCGAACCTCATCACACCCTTCATGGGAGACACTCTGAGTAGAACATTATCACCCACCATATACGCAACATCACGAGCCTTCCTGTCAGCATAAGTCTTCATCCTGAACTGCAAACGAAGCCGCTCCTGAATCAACTTCACCTTCTCCAAAGCATCACAGACCAAATCAGTGCCCAACAACCTAGCCTCCCAAGCTCAAACCATCCAACCGGAGAGCAACATCGCCTCCCATATAAGGCCTCATAAGGATCCATCTGGATACTCGACTGATAGATGTTATTGTAGGCGAACTCTGCCAATGGAAGAAACTGATCCCATGAATCCTAGAAATCAAGAACACATACACGTAATATGTCCTCCAAAATCTGAATAGTGTGATCGATTTGTCCGTCTATTTGGGGATGAAATGTTGTACTCAAATCGACCTGTGAGCCCAACTCTCACTGCACCGCTCTCCAAAAATGCGATGTGAATTGAGTGCCTCGATCCAAGATAATAGACACGGGCACACCATGAAGGTGAATAATATCACAGCTGCTTTGAAGAGTAGGTAGTCATAATTGGAATTAAGTTTGTAGACTTGGTCAGTCTATCCATAATAACCCACACTACATCAAATTTTCACAAGGCCCGTTGAAGTCCAACTACAAAATCCATCCTGATATGCTCCCACTTCTACTCCAAAATTCAAGCCTCTAAAGCAAACCATCGGGTCTCTGATGCTCGTATTTTACCTGCTCACAGTTCAAATATCGAGCGGCATAATCAACAATGTCCTTCTTCATCTTCCACCACCAATAATGCTGCCTCAAATCTTAGTACATCTTCGCGGCACCCGGATAAATGGAATACCGCAAACTATGGGCCTTCTCAAGTATCAACTCTAGTAACCCATCCACATTTGGAACATAGATCTGACCATGTAGCCTCAATACCCCATCATCACCAATAGTAACCTCCTTAGCATCACCGTGTTGTGTTGTGTCCATTAAGACAAGCAAGTGGGGATCATCATACTGGCGTGCCTTGATGCGCTCAAATAAAGATGATCGTGATACAACAAAAGCAAGAACCCTGTCAGGCTCCAAAATATCTAACCTCATGAATCGATTGGCAGAAGCCTGAACATCCAATAATGGTCTCTCCCCGACTAGAATATAATAAAGACTCCCCATGCTCTTAGCCTTCCTATTCAAAGTATCAGCCACCATATTGGCCTTCCCCGGGTGATAAATAATGGTGATATCATAGTCCTTTAGTATCTCCAGCCATATACTTTGCCTCAAGTTCAGATCCTTTTACTTGAATAAGTGCTGGAGACTCCTGTGATCCGTGAACACCTCACAACACATGCCATACAGTTAATTCCTCCAAATCTCCAGTGCATGAACAATGGATACAAACTCAAAGTCATGTACAGTGTAGTTCTTCTCATGGGGCTTCAATTGACGTGGCGCATAAGCAATAACTCTACCCTCTTGCATCAACACACATCCAATGCCAATCCATGAAGCATCACAATAAACTGTATAACAACCCGATCAAGAAGGTAAAACCAGAACTAGAGTTGTAATCAAGGCAGTCTTGAGCTTCTGAAAGTTCTCCTAAAACTCATCAGACCACCTGAATAGGGTACCCTTCTGGGTCAATCTAGTCAATGGGGCTGCTATAGATGAAAACTCCTCCACAAAATGGCGATAATACCCTGCCAACCGAAGGAAACTCGTGATCTCAGTAGCATAAGATGGTTTAGGCCAACTTTGAACTACCTCAATCTTCTTCGGATCTACCTTAATCCCCTCACCGAACACCACGTGGCCCAAAAATGCCACCGAGTCAAGCCAAATCTCACACTTGGAGAATTTATCATATAGCTTCTTCTCACTCAAAGTCTAGAGAACGATCCTCAAATGTTGCTCACGATCCTCTCTGCTACAAGAATACATCAATATATCATCAATAAAAACTATGATGAAGGAATCAAGATAGGGCTGATATACATTGTTCATCAAGTACATGAATGATGTTGGGGCATAGGTTAGCCCAAAAGACATCACCAGAAACTCATAGTGGCCATTCGGGTCCTGAATGCCATCTTTGGAATATCTGAAGCCCGGATCTTCAACTGATAATACCTCGATCTCAAATCAATCTTCGAGAATACTCTAGCACCCTGAAGTTGATCAAACAAATCATCAATACGTGGTAGTGGTTACTTGTTCTTGATAGTAACCTTGTTTAACTGCCTGTAGTCAATACACATCCTCATACAGCCATCTTTCTTCTTCACATATAGAACTGGAGCAGCCCAAGGCAAGACACTCAATCTGATGAAACCCTTATCAAGCAAATTCTAAAGTTGTTCCTTTAATTCCTTCAACTCTACAGGTGTCATGCGATACGGTGGAATAGAGATGGGATGAGTGCTCGACACCAAGTCAATACCAAAATCAATGTCCCTGTCAGGTGGCATGTCCGGCAAGTCTACTGGAAATACATCTAGAAACTCTTTCACTGTCAGAACTGACTCAACGGTAGGAGCATCAGCACTAACATCCCTCACAAAGTCCAAATACGCCAAACACCCCTTCTCAACCATCTGTTGAGCCTTTAAATATGAAATTACTCTACTAGGAAAATGATCCAAGGAGCCTCTCCACTCTAACCTTGGCAATCCCATCATCGCCAACGTCACGATCTTAACGTGACATCAAGAATAGCGTGATATGACGACAACCAATCTATGCCCAAAATCACGTCAAAAGAAAGCATGCTAAGCAGTAAAATATCAACTCTGGTCTCATAACCCCCAATGGTCACCGCAAAACACCGATATATATGGTCCACCATAATAGAATCACCCACCGGTGTGGATACATGAACATGCATATCTAAAGAATCATGAGAGTATCCAAATAACGAGCAAAGTATGATGACACATATGAATAAGTGGAACTAGGATCAAATAACACTGAAGCATCCTTATGGCACACGGAAATAATACCTATGATCACGACGTCAACCCGCACGACCTTCACCCGAGATGGTTGAGCGGGTGGTGAAGCAACTGGTGCGGGAGTCATAGTCTAGCCTCCCTGCTGCACTAGATCTCAGTAATAACGGGGGAAATATTTCCTCACATGTCCCAACTCCCCACACTCGTACCAACCTCGACTTGGAAATGGCTGCAGGGCCTGAATCGAACCATGTGAACTGGAAGAACCACTGGAAGAACCTGGTACTAACGAACTCTAAACCGATGGAGTAGGGTATGAGCTTTGAGATAGGAGTGCAGTGAATGATGACTGAATTGGATGAGCACTAAATGAACTATGACTAACTGACGAGCCACAAGGAATCTGACGAGCTGCCTGAGCGAGCCTAAAAGAACGACCTCTGTTGTGATGTGACTGACCTCCATACGAGGTTCCACCAAAACCACTTGGATCACGAGGCCACTTGCCCTCCCTATCCTCACGCTCAATCTTGTGAACCTTCTCCAAACGTCTAGCAATCTCAACCACCTGGTCAAATCTAGAATCCATCTCGGCCTCTTGAGCCAAACTGTAACGCATGCCATAATTGAGGCCATCGATGAACCTCCTGATCCTCTCTCTCTCTTAGTGGGAACCAACCAAAGTGCATGACGTGCCAAAACTGCAAATATCATCTCGTATTGGGTCACAGTCATATCTCCCTGGTGTAGCTGCTTAAACTCCCTATGTCTCTCCTCTCTGCGAGTATGTGGAACAAACTTCTCTATGAAGAGAATTGAGAACTCATGCCATGTAAGTGGTGCAGCACCAGCTGGTCTGCCTGACTCATAGGTTTGCCACCATCTGTAGGCTGCCCTTGTCAGCTGAAAAGTTGTAAAGGTAACTCCACTAGTGTCCATAATTCCCGATGTGCAAAGAATCTGATGATATTGATCCAAAAAACCTTGAGCATCCTCTAACTCTGCTCCACCGAACTTGGGAGGGTCAAGCCTCTTAAACTATTCCAACCTCTTGTGCTCCTCATCTGACATAGGTGGACCAACCTCGGCCCGAGTAGCAATAACTGGCTGAACTGGTAACACCCCTAGTATCTCGTAACCTTGAGCTAGCTGCTCCGGTGTTGATATTATAGTGAGTGCAGGAACTGTGATATGCACGTGCTTTGGTGAGGGAAATTTATGCTTGGCACCCATATAGTGCTGAGTGTAATTATGTGTGATGGTGAGGAGCATTTTTTCAGGCACCATGAGCGTGTTTAGTGTTGTTATTCTTGATGGATTCACTGTGACGATATGGACTTGACATGTATATTTGACATGTAGTCATAGAGATGTACCTTCCCCATGCTAGCTGGTAAATGAAATGTCTCATCTCTGTTGAGTTTGACTGATATATTTGGAAAGCATGTCTAAACTCCTATAATCTATGAACGAGCTAAACCTGACATCATTGAGTTATTTACTTTTACTGTTTCCATTATATCCTGAGTTGTTATTGATTATTGATGTTTGCTACTGACTGTTTCTTTCAAACTCGTCACTGCTTTTAGTCCAAGGTTAGATTTATTACTTACTGAGTACATGTGATCAGTTGTACTCATTTTATACTCTGCACTCCATGTGCAAATCCAGGTACTTCTGGGCATGGTGATTTTTAGAGTTCGCATCTGTACTAGTTGAGGAGTCTACGAGGTAGCTGCTATGTCGTTTGCAGACCTTGGAGTTTTCTTTAATTTACTTATGTTATTATTGTTCTATTGTTCCAACAGTTGTATTGAGGAATTCGGCATTGTACTTTGACATTCATTAATGCTCATATTCTCTTTGACACCAGATCATTGGAATGGTTGTAGTAGTATTATCATTGTTTTCTCAGTTATTTTATGTTATTTTCGCTGTTGAGATTATTCTGTTCTACTTCATTGAGCTCATTGTTATAGTGAAATTGTTGGCTTGCCTATCAAGTAGTGTTAGGTGTCGTCGCGGGTCCGGTGGGAGTTGGGTCGTGACAGCATGGCCTCTGCTCGAAATGAAAGGTTGCCTATCTACGAGTCTCTCAAAGGGAACGACAAGAAAGAAGTCAAAAAATAGAAAAAGTTCGTACCCAAGTTTGAAAGCAAAGAAGCTATGAATATCAACACATCACATGTGCAGCTTGCAACAAAGGTGAGCAAGCAGCAGAGTATGAAATCCATTTCTTTTCAAGATAATCCAAGTGGAAAGTTGACTCTAAAAGAAATGCAAGAAAAAGAATGCATGTCGTTGGATTCTGATGTCCTTGCAATTTTTGAAATATTTCGTGAGTTAAAGCTCATTGAGATTCTGGAGATAAAGCAGTCAAATGAAGCTGGGAAGACTAATGACCCAAATTGCTGCAAATATTATCGGCTTGTGAGTCACCCTCTTGAGAAGTGCTTTGTCTTCAAGGACAAAGTTATGGACTTGGCTCATGAAAACACAATTGTGCTTAAAGAGGATAAGGCAAGTGCTAACCAAGTTTCTATCACCTTTGGCTCATTTGATCCAGATGAATATGCAATTTCAAAGAAAGTAACGATGAAGAATTACTGGAGAACAATAAAGCCATAGTTGATCCACCGAATAATGAAGGTTGGACCTTGGTGACTTATCATAGAAGAGAGGTTTACAAAAAAAAATCAATTAAACAACCAACAAGAAATATGATGGTAAAAAAACCAAAGAAACAGAACCAATTATGCATCTAAAGAAAGAAAAAGTGGAGGTGCACCACCCTTAAAAGCCATGATATCCAGTGACTTTGAAGGAATTCTTACCAAGTTAGTTCCGCACGAAGAATTTCCATAGTAGTATTGAGGCCTCGTGTTGCAATGCTGATAAAGGAGAAGAAAAGAGTGATGACCTACTATTGGCACCATCTTCGAAAAAGCCTATCGAGTCTGTTCCTTAAGAAGTTAATGCTTGCGAGGAAAGAGTCACATTCACGAATGACAACCTTCTGCTAGGTGACACTCCTCATAATTTTCCATTATACATGGTTGGCTATATGCCCAATGAAAGGGTAAATCGTATTTTGATTGATGGAGGATCCTCAGTGAATATCTTGTTAATTCTCACCATGAAGGAACTTGGCATTCATATAGATGAAATCTCGTAACTACTTGATGATTCAAGGATTCAACCGGGGGGAGCCATAGGTGCAATCAAGTTAGGGATCACCATTGGAGATATGCAATTAAGTGCATGGCTGTATATGATCGATGCAAAGACTTCATACAATGTCTTGCTTGGAAGACCTTGGATACATGATAATAAGAAGGGTAAGCAACAATTATATCACTGTAGAACATGAACATGCTAGTTCCAATATGCCTTCTATCTTTGATCGGCTTGAAATATCAACTGTGAGAACTTCCGTATTTAATAGGTTAGGGCCATTGAAGAAGAAGAACAAATTCCAAAGAGATTATCGAAACATAAGAACACTCGCTTCGCTTAGGATCCAGAAGATCTCTAAGGATTTCCAAATTTGGTTCCTTTTATAATGAGGCAATAAACAAAACTTGTGGTTTCATGTGAAGAAGTATTGAATTCAAAGCCATACGATGTGATCTACACCAAGTAACGCGATGAAGACGAAGAAAGTGTGGGTTCTTCGTATCATGTTACTTCGCAAAGCAAGCAACATACGTCATCTTTCATCGTATCACATATCTTTCAACGATGGCAACCCTTATGAAGATAAAAATGCAAAAGATGCTCCGCCCAAACTTGAAGAAGTGGTGAAGATAACACTTGACATCTTGAAAGAAGTTAACCTTGGCGTTGATGAAGAACAAAGACCCATCTATCTAAGTGTTCTACTAGTAGTTAATGAGGGAAGGGCCTATGTTAAGTTGCTCAAAGAGTATAGAGATGTCTTCGCTTGGAGTTATAAAGATATGCCTGACTTGGATCCCAAAGTACCAGCCCATCACTTGGAAGTCAAGAATAATGCTCCTCTTGTTAAGCAAGCTCAAAGTTGCTTTAGGCCAGGCTTGATCCCTTTTATTGAAAATAAAGTTAATAAACTCATTGAATTTGGATTCGTTTATGAAGTCAAATACCCCACATGGATTTAAAGTATTGTCCCTATGAAGAAGAAGAACGGCCAATTCGAGTATGTGTTGACTTTAGGGATCTCAACAATGAATGCCCTAAGGATGAACTCTCGCTTCCAATTCCAAAGCTTATGATCGAAGCTACTACTGGTTACGAGGCAATGTCTTTTTAGGATGGTTCAGCGGGATATAATTAAATTAGCATGGCACCAACGGATGAAGAGCTTACTGCATTTCGCACCCTTAAGGGTATTTATTGCTACAAGGTTATTCCTTTTAGCTTGAAAAATGCCGGTGCAACTTACCGAAGGGTTATGCAAAATATCTTTGATAACCTCCTTCATAAGAATGTTGAATGTTATTTAGTGGCTTAGGGTAAATTCAAGAAAGAGGGGCAAAACCTTGCAAGATTTGAGAATAGTGTTCGAGTTACTTCGGAGATACCAACTTAGAATAAATCCATTGAAATGTACCTTTGGAGTTACTTCTAGAAAGTTCCTTGGCTTTATTGTTCGATATCGAGGGATCGAAATTAATCAAGCCAAGGTTGATGCAATTTTAAAAATACATGAGACTCGGGATATTCATAAATTGAAAAGTTTGCAAGGAAAGCTAGCTTATCTTAGGAGATTCATCTCGAACCTAGCTGGGAGATGCCAACTATTTTGTTGCCTTATGAAGAAGGGTGTCCCTTTCAAGTGGGACCAAGTGTGTGGCAATATTTTTTAGAGCATTAAATCCTACTTGATGAACTCTCCAATTTTAGTGGCCCCTATACCTAGAAAGCCATTGGTACTATTGTGGTACAAGAAAGGTCTGTTGTAGCGCTGAAAATAGTAAGGGAAAAGAAAACACCCTTTACTACTTGATCAGGATGATGACACCAAATGATCTGCATTATTAGCCAATTGAGAAGTTGGTTTGGCACTAGTCTTCCCAATTCAAAAGTTGAAGCATTACTTTCATGCTTATGTCGTTCCTCTTGTTTCTAGAGAAAATTCCATCAAGTTTGTGATGTCAAAACTATTCCTTAGCGATCGACTAGCAAGGTAGTACCTCCAATTTCAACAATTCGAGATTGTATGTATTCCTACAAATGTTTTTGAAAAGACAAGCATTGGCAGACTTCTTGGCAGATCACCTCATACCTGATAGTTGGGAACTAACTGATGAACTGCCTAACGAAGACGCAATGGTCACTGAAGAACAACCTCCATGGAAGATGTACTTTGATAGTGCTACATATTGTGGATGAGCTGGTGCTGGCGTAGTGTTTATCTCTTCTCAAGGGAAGGTTCTTCCCTACTCCTTTACGTTGACACAACTTTGCTCCAATAATGTTGTTGAGTATCAAACATTGATAATTGTACTTGAAATGGTTGTCGATATGAAGAAGTTTCAATTGCAAGTCTTTGGTGACTCATAGTTGGTGATCAAAAAGCTTTTAGATAATTATGGCGTCAAGAAACCTGAACTACGCCCATATCATGATCATGCTAAAACAATAATATCATGGATTGGTGGCGTGACTATTCAATGTGCCTAGGAAGAAAACCAAGAAGCCCGATGCTTTAGCTGCTCTAGATTCATCATTAACTCTGCCAGATCAAGCACAAGTTACTATCTGCCAAAAATAAGTAGTACCACTACCAAATGAGGGTCAAAGTAAAGAAAATGAACTCGAACATCTTGTCGCCATTTCTAAAGCCGAGAAGGAAGATTAACAGCCCATTGTTGATTACTTGAGTTATGGGATACTTCTAGAAAATCCAAGAAGAAAAACTAAAATTCGTTGTCACGCACCTCGTTTTCTTTACTACAAGGATAATCTATATAGAAGATCATTCGAGGGAGTACTCTTATGATACTTAGGAGAAGATGAAGCACTCCAAGCTTTGCAAGAAGCACATTCTAGGGTATGTGGATCACATCAGTCTAGACCAAAGCTCCACTTTCATAAAAAAAATGGGATATTATTGGACAACAATGGTAAACGATTTCTTAGACTACGCTCGAAGATGCAAGGCTTGTCTGTTCCATGCAAATTTTATTCATCAGCTTCTTGAAGTGCTACATTCAATTGTTGCATCTTGGTTATTCGGTGCTTGGGGATTTGATGTTGTAGGACTGCTATCGAAATCTTCTGGCAGACATTTTTACATCTTGTCTGCAATCGATTATCTCTCAAAATAGGCGGAAGTTGTTGCTTTCAAGGCAGTAAAGAAGGAGAATTTTGTAAACTTTATCCGATTAAATATCATCTATTGCTTTGGTATCCCTCGTCACATAATAACGGATAATGGCAAGTATTTCGATAACAAGTTGATGAACAATATTTGCGCTCTTTGGTTTCAAGCAGTGTAACTCTTTTATATATTATGTTGCCGCCAATGGTCTAGCTGAGGCATTCAATATGAAACTTGTTGAAAAAGTCATCTCTAATCAAAATGAGATTGGCATAACCGTATAGAAGAAACTCTATGGGCATATAGAACAACTCACCGCACACCAACACAAGCAATCCCCTATTTACTTGTGTATGGAGTTGAAACCGTTTTGCCTCTCCAGCGTCAAATACCTTCCTTGCGGCTTACTATTCAGGAAGGAATCACCGATGAAGAAAATGCTTGACTCGACTAGCAAAGTTGGAGGTTCTTGATGAGAATAGGTTGGAAGCTCAATAGAGTGTTGAATATTCTCAAGTTTGATTGCCTCGCGCCTTCAATAAAAGAGTTCGCCCAAGATCCTTTTAAGTAGGAGATCAAGTCCTTGTCGTATGAAGACCCATTATCACTACCCATAAATTTGGGGGAAAGTTCACTTTAAAATGAGACGGGCCATATATTGTGCGAGAAGATTATTCAAGTGGGGCTTACAAGCTGGTTGATGCAGAAGACTTGAGAGTCGATCTTATTAATGGAAATTTTTTGAAGAAGTACTATCCTTGAAAGTAACTATACTCCTGAACGCACAAGCCTAAACTGCATGTCATGAAGCTCTTAAAATTTGAGCTAAATCTTTAAATTGTAAAACTTTTAAAATTTGAGCAAAATCTTCAAGTTGCAAAGTTCCTCAAAATACGAGCTTAAACTATAAGTTGCGACGCTCCTTAATACAAGAGCATAAACTGCATGTTACTTCTGACCCGCAAGTTTATAAATTGTGCACGGAAAGAAAAAAATCCACTAGGTTGAAGATCTCGAAAGAGTCGGCCTAGACAAAAGTTAGGATACAAAAAACGTCTGCTAGGTTGAAAACCTCGAAAGAGGTGGCCTAGGTAAAAGTTAGGAAATAAAAAAAAACTCATTCATTCTGAACTATGATATGACTTGATCTTTTTTACCGAAGTACGTAGGAAGCTTAGAGTTTTATTCTAAGTTCAGTCGCATGTATTATATATCACCCATAGCATTGTTCGAATATAATCCACTTGATTGGCACTTGAAAATCGGACTTACATGTATTCTTTCATTAAGCTTTATGCCATATCAGATATTGATGATTCAATAGAGGCAAGCCCCCAGAGGAAATTGGCATTCCGATGGGATGGTTATAGTTTTATATAAGGAGGCCAAGTCTTCAAGTTGAAGTTTTCAAGTCCGTCGGCCTTCAAGTTCATCAGTCTTCAAGTTATAGTATTTAAGCTCCCCAAGTCTTCAAACTAGTAAAATTTAATTCTCTCAATTCCCGGGTGAATGCACCAAAAATTCGAATTCCTTTTGGATTTCGAGTTCGTCAAGCCTCCAAGTTGAAGTATACGAGTTCTCCAAGTCTTCAAGCCTGCCGGTCTTTACGTTGAAATCTTCAAGTCCGCCAATTCTTCAAGTTGAATTTTTCAAGTCCATCGCCCTTCAAGTTGAAGTCTGCAAGTCCGCCGGTCTTCGAGTTGAAGATTCAAGCCCTGCAAGTCTTCAAGCTCGTTGGTCTTCAAGTTGAAGTCCTCAAATTCGTCGGTCTTCAGGTTAAGTTATTTAAGCCCTCCAAGTTTTCAAGTCGAAGTCTTCAACTCCGCTAATTCTTCAAGTTGAAGTTTAAAAGTCCACCGCTCTTCAAGTTGAAGCGTCAAAGTATGCAATCTTCAAGTTTTTTCTTCATGTTGAAGTCTACAAGTCCATCAAGTCTTCAAGTTGAGGCTTTAACATTCTTCAATCTTATGGTGGACATATTAGTTACTTTTCACCTTAAGTTGGCCTCTTTGCGGGTTTGTCCTTAAAAGAAATTATAATTTTCCAATTTTAAGGTGGACATTTAAGTTCCTTCGCACCCTAAGATTACCCTTTCGATTTTCAGGTGGGGATGAGTATCTATCCCTTCATATCCTAAGATTACCCCCTTTGATTTTTGGGCAGGGATGGGTATCCATTACTTCATACCCTAACATCACCTTCTACATGTTCGAAACTTATCTTTCTCTGTTTGACCTACAAAAAGGGACAGTAAAAGGGGGTGGGAGGG
>AWOL01S0008347.1:303063-335741 GCA_000715115.1 Nicotiana otophora
GGGGGAATGCAAAACAATAGAAGGAGAAAGTCACCTTCACACTAGTGCTTCCTATTCGTCAAAGCCAGAAGTCGAGCTGTCTTGAAGGCGTCAGTAGTTGATGCTCAACTAACATGAGAACTAGGGGTTTTTATAGGTTATGAAAGAGAGCACTCAGAGTATTTTCTGATATGGGATTAGATGCTATGAGAGGCGGTGGCAGGCGCTCCTTTTCCTAGGCAAAGTAGAATCCTCTTCCTGTTATGACTTCAACTGGAATATAATTTGACTCTCTATCTACAATCTATTAGTTGCTTCTAGCGGAAGATTCGGCCTTCCGTGTTTGCATGAAGCACTATGTGTGAATATAGCCTTGTGCGTAAATTTTTCCTTAAACAAGGAATGCAGTAAATTTTGCTTGAAGTATTGTGATTTCTATTTACATGACTTTTATAGGCATTCTGCTAAAGGCCACATGAATATTCTATAAATAAACCAAATGTTTGGATATTGGGTCAGTCATATGTTTGAAAGCTCATTTAAGCAGAATTATATTATTTCAATTGTTTTGAAGTGGTGCATGAATACATCTACAGTGCACTTTAAATTATATATTGGACATTAGTGTTTCATGATACTTCAAATATAGTCTTTAAAGCTCGACATACTTATGGCCCGACAAGTCTTCAAGTAGAGGGCATTTATCGGCATTTAAAATTTGTTTAATAATAATTCATAAATAATTTGGACTATATTATAAATTCAAGATATATTATAGTCCAAATAAATTTGTTGGGATAATATAATTGAATTAATTATATAAGTCCAATATACAGGAACTTAATAAATAAGTCCAAGTTTATTGGGCTAACCCATTTAGTTGAGCTACAAGTAATGAGCTAACTTCATTAAACCCAAGATGTCATCTTCCTAGAGGTCCAATTTGATGCCACATGTCAAATGATGTGGCACGCCAAGTTAAACGGAAGAGCCAATTGGATCATAACGCGTGTCAAAATAACAAGGCATGCTAAGTCAAATTAAAAGGCCAATAAAACGGCGCCACATTTACAAATGACATGCTCTGGCCAATCAAATGCGGCCTTGTCACTGCTTCAATCTGATTGGTCGGTGATTCAAGTCAACCAATCAAATCAAAGAAAAAAAGTTTATCCTCGTCACAACTCTTCCCTCCCACAACTATAAGGGGTCCTCATAACTCAAAAAGAATACAAGAAATCATAACAAGAAGTAAGAGAGAGCCCGTGGATCAAACGCCGCAAATTTCTCTACAAGCTTCAAGTTTCAAGAAATCAAGTTCAAATTTAAGAAATCAAGTTCAAGATCAAGAACGAAATCAAATAAAAGATGTTCAAGATCAAAATTACTTGTTCTTAACATAATCACTGTTCGCGGCAACCATCAAGGCGGTTGTGATGGATAAATCAAATCAAATTCAAATTCAAGCTCAATGGCCCTTGAATATATTTACTGTTGGAAAGAAGAATCGGAGGATTCATACAGATTGTAACACACATATTATTTAGAATAAAATACTACGATTGTTACATTATTTTTCGGTTTTGATCATATTTTCTTGATGCAAATTTATTGTCCACAGTTCGGTCTGAAGGTCATTTTCGTATTAGCTTTTATATATTCCACAAAATAGATTCAACAACAGGATGTTTATTTTGACTTATAAAATTTTTGAGTTGGTTATATTGAATTATAAGCCGATTTAGAGCCCGTTTGGCCAAGCTGCCAAAATCTGCTTATTTTAAAAAGTAACTTTTTTCATAAGTACTTTTTTCGAAAGTATTCTTGCAAAAAAATAATTTGTGTTTGGCCAATCTTTCTAAAAAGTGATTTTGAGTGTCAAATTACCAAAAAGGATAGTACCAAGGTCTTATAATTATTTTAAAGAGAAACATAAACTTAAATATTTATCGTAATAGACTTTTATTATTTTATATTTTATTTAATTAAAATATAAAACATAAAGTAAACAAACATATTAAAGATTCAAATCAATTTTACATATATAGTTATACCAAAACATATAATATTTTCTAGTATAATTACTTATTGTTACACGATGAATAATCGAAATACATCATTCAGTATGAATTAAATTACTATATACTGATAATCCACTATGAAATAATAAGTAAAATCACTCATACATGATAATATTTTTTAACAATTTCACCTCTACTTCTATCACCCAATGCCTCCATATTAGTGGAAGACTTTCCTTGTATTTCGAAAGGAATATCATAAGGCTCATCTCCTTCTTGAATCTTTGTCGTAATGTCTTTATTAACATAATAGTTGAATTCCTTATCGGTAGAAGAATATCGCCGGATGAAATTATGTATAGCCACGGTAGTTGTAAGTTGTAACTAGATGATTCTGAGTGTCAAACTTGAAAGATGGCATTGAGCGTAAAAGAGAAATAATTTAAAATATATAAAAAAAAATATTTTCCTAAAAATAATAGTTAAGTATGTTTAAATTCAAATTCAAAAAGAGTAACTAATTATTAACAACACATAATATATAATTTTTTTAAAATTTAAATTAAAGAAGAAACTAATTCTTACCTCACCTAACTAATTTTGTCCTAAATTTTCAAGGTGCCTATTGTGAGGCTACCACTTGGCTGAATATGGATGTCTTTTCTTCTTTTTTTAATAATATATAGATAGATTATGCGATGCAATTGTAAATTTATTACCTATTTGTAGGTAATTTTCACAAGTTAGATTTGATAATAGTTTTAAAGATTCGGGAACTAATAGCCTATAACAGAAAAATTATAAATGATTATTTCTAGGAAGAGAATTGATAATCCAAAGAAGGAGGTAGATAATTTGCTTTAGTGTGAAAAAAAGAAGAAGATAATTTGAAAAGTTACAAGACATTACACAAAGAAAAGAATCAAAAACAAGAAAAGTCAATAAAAATTTGGAAAGTTACAATATGATTCATGTATATGATATCTTTAATTTTAAAAGAATGGCAAAAAAACTAGAAACGATATGAAAAGAAAAAACTCAAATTAGTAAGGGATAGTTTGAAAAATATAAATTTTAAGGAGAGGATAGTTGTGTCTTGAATAAATTAATTTTCTGCTTCTGCTTCTGCTTTTTGGAAGAAGCTATAATTTTCTACTTCTTCCAAAAAGAAGAAAACTGTTTCTATTGCTAGCCAAAAGTACTTTTCTGTCTTGGCCAAACAACTTAAATTTTTAAAAAAATACTTTTTTGGGGGGGAAGACAAGGTGGGTTGCTCTGATGGTAAGCACCCTCCACTTCCAACCAAGAGGTTGTGAGTTCGAGTCACCCCAAGAGCAAGGTGGGGAGTTCTTGGAGGGAAGGATGCCGAGGGTCATTTGGAAACAGCCTCTCTACCCCAGGGTAGGGGTAAGGTCTGCGTACACACTACCCTCCCCAGACCCCACTAGTGGGATTATACTGGGTTGTTGTTGTTGTACTTTTTTGGGGGGGAAACTACTTTTGGCCCCGAGAAATTTGGCCAAACAGGCTCTTAATAAATCTTGATACAAACACACTCTGAACTTGTTATGTTTGATTCATTTATTAACTTATTCCGCTTTTATCTAAGGATCCTTCCCACTTATTCTACACCTTAGGACTGTCGGGTTTAAATCATAAATATCTAATCCAGTTCTTAAATGGATTAATTGAGGAGTTATTTTTTTTTTCAACTTGGATTAACTGAGTCATATTTATCATTTTACTAGTCTCTAGGCACGTGCCTTGCGCATGTACCCTATATAAGTTAATATAAAATTTTATAAATTACATAAATATTAGTTATATACCAATAAACTGTAAGTTCTTAAAAATGATATAATATACCATGCATATTGAAATTTAGCTATATAGTCCTGTATGTATTTGTTTTAGAAGTTCGGATAGAGTAAGGCACAATTAATATGTTGGCTTATATTCATATTACTCTTAAAATCATCATAGTTACAACATGGAACAATATTTTTATATTTTTTCAAAAATATCTATGCCAATAAATTAGCGTTTAACATGATCACCAAGATTCCCCATGTAATCATGTATCAGCTGATTCGACCGTTGGTTGATACCACATCACATGTGTCACCATCTAATAACTGAAAGCAGTTGACAAAAGAAAAAAAACAACAAGAAAAATAGAATATAAAAACTAATGAAAAAGAGAAAAGAAAAGGTAATGTAAAAACATGAGGGTGTAAACCTAAGATGTCGCATGCATTTTTCCTTCATCTAAAAGTCTTCTTTTGTCCGTATGAATTGTTCAAGCTTATATTTCATAAAACTAAATCTTTTTATATCTGTCAAATAAAATAAAATAAACTAAGAACAAACGAAAAAATAAGTGGAGAAAAAGAAAAAAATGAATTAAATGCATCATGTTCCTAACAACCTTTAAAAATGAATTAAATGTATCGTGTTCCTTACAGCCTTTCTCTTTTTCTTTTCCTTTGCTTGATTTCATTCTTTCCTCTCTCTATCTCCAATCCTAGCAACCCAAAACCACTACTCATAATCTTAGTCTTTTTCTTATATTATTTTGGTGTGACTGTCCCATAAACTTTTATTTTTTAGAAGCATAACAAATCTTTATAATTTAGTGTACTACTTATAATAACATTCATATTCATTTATAGAGTAAAATCATCAAGATAATGGACAATTTTTTTTTCTCGTATTATTTCAAAAATTGAATAATACTAATTATTAAATGATGAGCATAGAGATATTAGATCAGTGGCAAAACAATGTCGTTGATCAAAATATTAAGATGCTACAGCCAAAATTCTCATACACCTATTAAAAAGAAAAGAAAGAACTTAAAAAGAAGATGAGAAATTGGGAAAATAAATTGTGTTTAAGCGGCAAAATCCCGTCAATGACGTTATCAATTGGCATGCATCTTCCTTCTCATTCTTATCTTTTTTCTCTCTTCTTCCCGATTTTGCTGTTTGATCGAGACAAGGGAGTTGCATCGGGGTAGCCTCGTAATAAATAAGACTCGAGCTCGAAGATAAGACATCGAGCCTAGAGATCGAAGTGTACGTTGAGACCAAGACCAACAACAATCGAGACCAAGTATGACCGACTTCGAGGGAAGCATAATAACGGAATTGCGAGATATCAGTAACCGGTCGAAGATCACGGCGTGAATCTCGGGACGGATATCCGTGATTGGTCGAGGATCATGGCGTGAATCACGTAACAGACCAAATCAGCAGCGGTTAACTAGCTGTTTATACAATTTCCTTCTAAAATTAGAGACATACCATAATTAGGTTTCCTCTACTATATAAAGAGGAGTTCCAATCATTTGTAAAGCATCATGATCCACTGAAAAAATATACACGTACGCTGCCTTCTTTGTCTTACTTACTGTTCATCACTGCTTGTTTCATCCTCTACTGTTCTTATTAACTAACCTCGAGACTATCTCGAATCAAGGTCGAGGCATTGTTTGCAGACCGGTTTGATTTATTTTACTGTACAATTTATCTATTTAATTTGTTATTTATTAATTGGTGCTGGTTTAAATCACATATCCTTAAAACCACAATATAAGTTTAATTGTTACTCAATTTTGAGGGTAAACAGTTTAGCGTCCACCGCGGGGCTAAAGATAATAGTGATTGTTCAATACTGATTCTGGTAAAATGCACTATTTTACGCTTTTTCTTGTCAAGTATCTTTGCTTTCAGGTTAAAACATGTCAAACTCACAAAACGCATCCACACACGGTGACAATGGCCTCGGATTCTACGGTGAAAATGAAAATGTGATTGCTCCAGGAGTCAAGATGCCACAGGCTATTTTCGGGGGAGCACCGGTTGCCAATCCGGTCGATGTCAGTTCGCACGTTGCTCTAAATGCGTACCTAGGCGCAGGTCTTGAGGGGAGCGTATGCAGAGAAGGCCGATCTAGTGACCAAGGAACACAGGGCAGAGGATACGAAGGAGTCAGACTCCAAGTGATATTCGAGATGCTTCAGGCTCAGCAAGCCGCTATTGCTCAGTTACAAAATCAACATAGAGCTCCGAATAGGGTTGAGCTGGAAATTACTCGTCGTACCGAGCCAGTACCTTAAAGGTCGAATGGTAACGAATCGGGGACTGATCCTATGGTAATGAAAATGCTCGCGGAGCTCACAAAAAGAATTGAATCGGGGGAGAAGAGAATCGAAGACAACGATAAAAAACTAGAGACATACAACTCTCGATTTGACTGGATACCGGGGGCACCGCCAATCTTGAAAGGGATGGATTCGAAGAAGTTTGTACAAAAGTCGTTTCCTCCAAGTGCGGCTCCGAAGCCTATTCCAAAGAAGTTTCATATTCCATACATACCCAAATATAATGGGACCACCTATCCCAACGAGCATGTTTGATAGAATATAAGGGTCCACCAAACTCTATAGAGAACCAGATTCTCTATCATTTCCACTAGAACAGACACATACACTTCAGTAAATAGATGACAGGAGGAATTGTACGTGGAAAATTCCAGGCTCAACTGGATTAAAAACCACGACCTACCCTTGTAGTATTTCAACTTCACTACTGAGCAACCTTTAGATTACAACCTATGCAACCTAGGAATTAACCTCTTAATCCCTCACTAACTTGTAATACTCTATTACAAGCCACTTTGTAATAACTCTATTACAAAGACTTTACAACTCGACTAACTCTAGCCACGACTCAAACACAAGGGTTTAAGGTTTATAAGGAATTTCCTATAGAATGCTTCGAAAAAGCTAAGTAGGAAATACAATTTTAGAACTATTACAAAGTTACAACTCAACTAAGAACATACAATGAGTTGTTGTGGGGAACTGGTCCGTAGTAGTGTTGTTCTTTGTTCTTGATGCACTTGAGAACTGATTGCTTGATGATCAAAATCACCGTGTGATAGCCTTCTTGATTTCTCTAAGTGAACAAGTGATTTGTTTTACCTTCCTTGATGTTAATAATGCATTTGTGACATCACTAGGATGATGTAAGCAAGGTAGGTTAAAAGACACTCCCCATAAAGTTGACTGTTGTACTGTTTCTGTACTGTAGCGTGTACAGGCAGCAACTTTACAGCCGGGGCAGTTGACTTGTACTGTTTCCTCGAGAAAGGATAGTTATCTGTTCCCTCTGTTGTTCCTCTGGCTATGAAGAGTTAAAGCATATTCCAAGATGGAACCATTCGATCTTAAAGTCTTGAGGATATGTAACTGGTTCCTTATCTGGTTCTTGGCAGTAAGTTTGTTAGATCATCAAAATATAAATCAAGGTAGTTGTAACCTATCAATTTTCTCCTTTTTGATGATGACAAACTTATAATTGAAGATCCCAAAGAAAGCGCACAGAACCAGAACGTGAACCAGAAAAGCCTTAAGTTTCCCCCTGAGTCTGTATTCCCCCTTAATCAGTGCTCATTAATCAATTATGCACATTAATCTTCCCTATTTTGGCATCATAAAAAGAAGAGCAACAAGTATATAGTAAAAAGAAGTTTAGCTCGAGTTAACTCATGCCACTTGTGTGCATACAACATGACTAAAAACAGAGCATAAAGAAAAAGCATAGTTAGCAAAAAGGGAAAAGCTTGCATTATCATTAATTTGGACTTTTCAACAGGGGCAGAGTCAATGTTACTACCACCATCCACAGTTTTGAACAAAACAAAAACACCATAAACATCATCATAAAAAGAACTGACACTAAGGGAATAGACTAATCACTAAAGACTGGACACTGAAGGGACGCTGTTTAGGGAGCATTGGAAGGAGATGGATTAGAAAGGGCTTGGAGGACTAAATCCATTCGAGCATTTGCTGACATTTGCTTGTTGAGCAGTCTCTCTTTCAGGTCCTCCACTTGTTTCCTAAGCTCAGCATTCTCTTTTGTTAGATGAGCAACCTCTTCTCCTTGAGAACAACTGAAACCAGGTGCCTCCTGCAGCTGACTTAACTGAGTCTCAAGGATAGCATTCCCTGCTTTCAATTTTCATATCTCCGAGGTAGCACTGTTCTGAGCATTGATCAGCTGAGATATGGTAGAAGTGCTTCCAACCCCTCCAATTTTCTCGATACACTCACATTCTTCAAGAGTAGCTTTGGAGAAAGTTTGCTTCTTTGTGCCCACTTTAGCTTGTCTCAGAGGAACTTTGAAGTGCTTACAAACCTTGGTGAGGAGGAACCTATACGGCAGCCCATGATTACCATCTTTAAAGTCTGCCACTTTGTTCATGTGCTCTATCATAATCCCAGGCAGATTGATAGTAGTGAAGTTGTCCAGTGCTTCCATGAGGAACAGGTCTGCACGAGAGGTGATAGATCTTCTCTCAGCTCGAGGCGGCAGTACCTTGTTCACCATCTTAAACAACAGTTGGTATACAGGAAAGAGGGCCTTCTTCTGAACCCATTCCACTTGCTGAACTGCTCTGTCCTTTAATATGGCATTTCTAAAATTTTGAGAGCAGGATCCATGAACACTAGACAGCCCTTCAGCAGGAACACCAAGAATGGACCCAACAAGGTAGAGTCCATCACCATATCAACTCCATTCACCAACACACAGATGTGATCATCTTCAACTTTAAAAAGGTCAGCATAGAAACTTTGAACTTCCTCTTCATACACCATTGGAGCATCATTTGTAAACAAATGTGTCCACTGTTGGAACTCACAGATCACAACTAGTTGTCTCATACCAGCCTCCTCCAAGATATTAGGGGCAAATGTGTGGCCCCACAACACCTTTTGACTTCTTAACCTCTCTTTCCCAACACTTCTTAGATCACCCATTCTGGCCTTCTTTAAGGAGCCATGTTCCTCATCCATATCAGCTTTTCACTTAGTAGACTTGCAACCATTCTTTCCTTTTTCATCAGTCTTTTCACCAAATTCTTCCATCACCCTCGCATCAGACTCTTCTACCAACTTATCACCAGATTCTTTCACCATACTTTTACTAGCAACAACATCATCAGACTTGTTCAAATCTTCAACAGACACAAAAGATCCCCTTTTAGGCTTGGGGAGACCATGCTTCTGTGAGCGTTTTCTAGTTAAGAAATTAGGTTCCTCTTCTACTTCATCATCCACATTCACAACTAGCACTGACTTCTCGCTCACAACTTTCCCATCTTTCACTAATTTTCTTCTCCTTGACTTAGATTGGTTGTTCTTAAGAGCAGACTCAAGACCATCCTTCCTTTGAAACCTTGTAGTAGGTTTCTTAGGAGTGGACTCTTGAGCAACCATTGGTCTACGCCTAGTCAAGCTAGCAATTGGCATATCATCAGAATCCTCTTCACTAACACCTTTTTCTTCTCTGGACACAGATATTTCCTCAGACATCACCACACACAAAGGCTCAGCATC
Organism: Nicotiana otophora; assembly: GCA_000715115.1. Lineage (NCBI taxonomy): Eukaryota > Viridiplantae > Streptophyta > Magnoliopsida > Solanales > Solanaceae > Nicotiana > Nicotiana otophora. Next base: position 312,472 of record AWOL01S0008347.1, read on the forward strand.
AAAATGAGGAGGGGGAGCAGGGTTAACACTGACCTGGGGTGCTTGAGAACCCCTGAGTTAAATCCTCCTGGGAGAAATCAGGCCCCTCATTTGGTACCCCAGTAGTATTGTCCTGTGCCGATTGTTCAACAGGCACAAGCTCTCTATCATTTTTCACAATCATAGACTCTTCTCCCTGAGTTCTAAAACCATCATCATATCCTTCTATAACAACCCCTTTATGAGCTATGGACATCATGTTCTCTATTGCCTCCTTTTCTTGTACATCCATGGAAAACTCAGTAGAGAAAGGAGTGTTACCTGTGGACATAAACTCAGGAGCAGTCGTTGTTGAGTCAAGTTTCTCAGAACTATCAGTTGGATCTACCTTTGACCCCTTTTTCATAGGCGAGCTTGAAATTGCCTGGTTTTCTTCTTTGTCAGCAGTACTCTGTTCATCCCCTTTTTTCGGCCAGGCAGGAGAAGGGCTCTAGGCTAAAACTATTTTGGGAGTTGAGAATTTGCGACTCCTATGAGAACCAGAACTCGAGTGGGTTGGAGAGGAGACAGAGTGTGGGGGTGACTCTGTCCTAGGGTTTTGGTTTGCAGTTGTGTGGGATGAGGAGTCTAAAATGGGTGTGTCAACAGGTGAGGACTCAATGGGGATGTCACTTGGAGTACTCGAGGTTGTTTGATGTTCATCAAGGGTGAGAGGAAGAGAGGGGATTTTGAAAGTTTGAGGAGAGGCAAGAGAATGGGGTTTTGACGTTTGATGGGAGGAGTTGTAACAGTGATAGATGAAGTTATAATAGATGGGGGACCGGTTAAGAAAAGGCGGCAGTTTTGGGAGTCGGGTCAATAATTATCGGGTAGGGCGTTTGGGTTCACAAGACACAGTGAAAAGAAACTGACGCACTAATGACATGGCACTTATTTTATCCGTTCAAAATTGTGCATGAGAGAACAGAGAAACTACTAACCTGTGTCAGAGGAACTAGGTTCCCTGACAAATCTTGCATCTGTAAGCTTTGCCCTTTTTACCAACGCGAACTGCATCAACTGCCTATTTGCTCTGTAATCATCATGCGTGTGTACCTGTAACGGTATAGAGATGAGTTAGACTTTGCCAGAAAACACTTTTTAGCTAATTGTACATGAACATGTCTTTCATAGCCAATCATTGAGGGACCAGGTTCTCAGTTGGGATTTATCAATCTTAAAGCCAGACGATTTCTTTCAAAATATTCTCTACTCATGGCCTTGGTAAATATGTCTGCAATCTGATCTTTTGTGCTGCAGAATTTCATGCAAATGAGTCCTTTTTCAACATTGTCTCTGAGGAAGTGATGACTCAGGTCAATGTGCTTGGTTCTCTTATGTTGGACTGGATTTTTAGCCATATTGAGTGCACTTGTATCTGAGAACACTCCAAAGTCTTCCAGCTAATGCTTGATCCACAGCGACTGAGCACAACATGAAGCAACTACTACATATTCCGCTTCTGCAGTTGAGAGTGACACTGAGTTTTGCTTCCTTGTACCCCATGAGATTAGGCAGGAACCCAGGAAATGTGCCATTCCAGACATGCTTTTCCTGTCCACCAGATATCCTGCATAATCAGCGTCAGCATACCCAATAAGATCAAAGATGTCACCTGAGGGATAGTAGAGAACCAGGTCATGCGTTCCTTTGAGATATCTCAATATTCTCTTAGCGCTTTCAGATGAGATTCCTTTGGATTGGATTGAAACCTTGCACAGAGGCCCACGCTGAACACAATGTCTGGTCTGCTTGCAGTAAGATACAAGAGTAACCCTATAATCCCTCTATACATGGCCTGATTTATAGGAGAACCAGGTTCATCCATGTCTAGTCGGGTAGTTGTGGCAATAGGGGTGTCGATGACTTTTGATGCTTCCATGTGAAATCTTTTCAGCAACTCCTTGATGTACTTCTGCTGACTTATCAATGTTCCCTTCTGAGATTGCTTTACTTGAAGTCCTAGAAAGAAATTTAATTCGCCCATCATACTCGTCTCGAACTCACTCCCCATGAGTTTTGCAAATTCTTCACAAAGAGAGTCAGTTGTGGCTCCAAAGATGATATCATCAACATATACCTGAACAATGAGCAGGTTCCTCCCTCTTTTCTTCAGAAAAGAGTGTTGTCAATATTTCCTCTTGTAAATCTATTTTCTAGAAGGAATTTTTACAACCTTTCATACCAAGCCCGGGGAGCCTGCTTTAGCCCGTACAATGCCTTGTCCAGTTTGAACACAAGCTCCGGATGCTCGTGGCTCTCAAAACTAGGAGGCTGCTTCACATAGACTTCTTCTTTCAGATAGCCATTTAGAAATGCACTTTTGACATCCATTTGGAACAGTGTGAACTCCATATGAGATGCAAAGGCAATAAGAATTCTAATGGCTTCCATTCGAGCAACTGGAGCAAACGTTTCATCATAATCGATCCCTTCTTCCTGATTGTAGCCTTGAACTACAAGCCTTGCCTTGTTTCTTATTGTATTTCCAAACTCATCAAGTTTGTTCCTGAATACCCACCTGGTTCCTATGATGGTTCGATCTGTAGGCCGAGGGACCAAGTGCCATACCTTGTTTCTTTCAAATTGATGCAGCTCTTCTTGCATGGTTGTGATCCAGTCTGCATCTTTCAGCATTCTTTGATGTTTTGGGGCTCTGTTTGATAAAGAAAGGCCGAAAAGACAAGTGAATTTTTGGCTCTTGATCTAGTTTGAACACTTGAGTCAAGAGGGGTAATTATGTTGTCAAGAGGATGTGAGCTTTTGTGCTTCCAGTTTGGTACCTGAATCTCATTTGTAGAGGACTCAGGTATATCTGACTGAGGTTCTTGGCTACTTCTTACTTCAGCAAGTGGAGTATCTTGGACTGCATCAGCAACTCTATTTTCAGCTTCAGTTGTTGTGATCGTGGGGCCAGGTTCCTCTCGAATGAATGGAGACGTAATTGTATCATCTTTTCTGGAGTCCTTGACATGACTCATCATGTCTGCCTTTCCATTTGCCATGTCAATAACTTCACCTGGAAAAGATAAAGGTTCTCAATCTTGGTCAACATGCATGTCCGTCTCACAGGAGAGGTGAGATTCATCAAAGATCACGTGTATACTCTCTTCAACAAACTGAGTCCTTTCGTTGTATACTCTGTAAGCTTTGCTGTGGGATGAGTATCCCAGAAAGATTCCTTCATCACTTTTGGCATCGAATTTTCCAAGGGCTTCATTTCCATTGTTGAGGACAAAACATTTACACCCAAAGGTCCTTAGATGTGTCAGCTTGGGCTTCCTTTCATTCAGCAGTTCATGTGGAGTCTTGTTCATAAGGGACCTGATCATGCACCTGTTCACCAAGTAGCAGGCAGTATTGACGGCTTCTGCCTAGAAATTCATTGTGATCCCACTGTCAATCAACATTGTCCTTGCCATGTCTTCAAGAGTTCTATTTTTCCTCTCTACAACACCATTTTGTTGAGGTGTTCTTGGATCCAAACAAATGTGAGTGATACCATTTTCAGTACAGAACTCATCAAATTTGGCATTGTCAAACTCTGTCCCATGATCAGACTTGATGCAAACTACATTATTACCCATCTTCACTTGAATCTTTTTGACGAAAGCAACAAACATTTCAAAGGTTTCGTCCTTGGTTCTGAGAAACAGGGTCCAGGTGAATCTGGAGTAATCATCGACTATAATGAAGATATATTTCTTTCCTCCCCTGCTTGCCACCCTCATGGGTCCACATAGATCCATGTGAAGAAGATCAAGTCACTTTGAGGTACTGACTTCCCTTTTGGGCTTGAATGAAGATCTAACTTGCTTACCTTTTACACATGCATCACACACTTTGTGATTCTTGAAACTTGACTTGGGCAGACCATGAACCAGGTCCTTCCTGACCAATTTGTTCAGCAACATGAAGCTTGCATGAACCAGCCTCTTATGACATAATTCAGCATCATTGTTAATAGCACTTAGACAGTTGAAATCACCATTCTGTAGAGACTCAAAATTAGCAACATAGATATTTTTGTATCTGTTTGCTACTAGCACCACCTCACCAGTCACTATGTTTGTGACTGTACATACTTTTGACACAACTTCCACCTTGTTTCCCTTGTCACAGATCTGGGAAACACTTAGCAAGTTGTACTTCAACTCGTTCACGTAGTACATATTTTCGATTGAGTGGGAGAGAGACTTCCCAATCCTTCCAACTCCCAGAATGTATCCTTTCTTGCCATTACCAAAGGATGCACTCCCTCCTTGCAGGGATTTAAGTGAAAGGAAATCAGTTGTACTTCAAGTCATGCACTTTGAGCATCCACTATCCATGTACCATTGTAGGCTGCTTCCTTTCACTGTTCCATGCACAAGAGAATTAGGAGTTAGACGTAGGAACCCAAACGAGTTTGGGTCCCTTGTAATGAGGAAAGGGGTGAATGAGAGATCTTCTGGTCCAAGCAGGCATCATGCATTTTTTATAAGAGGGACCAGGTTCTCTACCAGTAGTTACTTTTTCAGCAAAAACTATATTTTTCTGTTGTGACTGAAATCTGGTCTTACAGTTTTCTTTAAAGTGCCCAATGTTGCCACAGTAGGTGCAAAGCCGATTATCATGTACAGTAACATACTTGCTATGAGGGTTGTAGGGAATATTTTCCCTTTGGAACCCAATCCCCTGCCTGTTTCCCCCATTGTTGGTGTACATGGCAGTGATAGCATCAGAGGACCAGGTCCACTTGAGTGATTTTTCAAGATCACTCTTTACTCTTCCTAGTTCTTCATGAAGTTGTTTGTTTTTCTCAAGCTCAGCACACAGACTAGACTTCACTGAATTTAACTCACTTTCAAGCTTAATGTGTGCCTCGCTTGCAACTTCCTTTCCCTTTTGAGAATTTTTAGGCCTAATCTCTATTTTAGGTTCTCCAATTATTTCCTTCAAGTCCACTACCACCACTAATAGGTCATCTCTCTCATGCTCAATGTTAGAAACTCTCTCAGCTAAGATTTCTTTTTTCTTTCTTACACACTCAAAGGTCTCTTTTAGGTCTACCACAGCGACCATTAGATCATCTCTTTCATGTACTATATTTGCAATTTTTTCATATAAGGCATCATTCTCTTTCTTCAGGTTCTCAATTGTTTCCTTTAAGTCAACAACCACGATTACTAAGTCAACTCTAGTTTGTTATGCTTCTCCTAACTCCATAGTTAAAGCATCTTTATTATTTATAAGACTGTGATAAGCATTAATTAACACATTTTCCAAAGACATGAGTTTTTTAGGAGAATACGATTTCAGATTTCTCTGAACATCTAGAAACTTTACCTCATCATCGTCGTCATCTTCATCATCATCAAACTGAGCCATCAAGGCAAAGATTGAGTCATACTCAGTTGCTTCACTTTCCACTGCCAGCATTGAACTATCACCACGATCATTTTCTTCTTCAGATTTGCTGGAGGAGTCTCCCCATGTAGCAAGAGCTTTCTTTACAACATTGTCAGCGGCATTCTTTCTCTTGAAGCATTTATCAGGAACCGGGTTCCTCTTGGCTGCTTTGTCAAAGTTGTTTTTGTACTGATATTGATTTAAGATAGGGAACTCCTTGATGAAATGTCCTAGCTTTCCACATTTATGGCAGAGGTCATAATGTTTTGGCTTGCTAGAGTTTCCCCTTTTTGGAATGCCTCCATTCCTGCTAACCATCTTCTGGAATCTTCTTATGAAGTAAGCCATATCTCCATCCTCACCACTTGAATCATTGATGTCTGTTTTGAGGACCAGGTTCTTCTCCCTTTTGGGTTCTCTTCTTTCATTGTCCTTTTTCTACTTCATTTCATATGTTTTCAGATTGCCAACAAGTTCATCTATGGTTAGTGTCTGCAAGTCCTTCGCCTCTGTAATGGCGTTCACTTTGCTTTCCCAAGAACTGGGCAGAACACTGAGGATTTTCCTGATAAGTTTGTTTCTTGGAATAGTTTCACCAAGATAGTGAAGCTCATTAATGATGGAGGTGAAGCGAGTGTGCATATCTTGGATGGTTTCATCATCTTTCATCCTGAAAAGCTCGTATTCAGTTGTGAGCATGTCGATCTTGGATTGCTTAACCTGTGTTGTTCCTTCGTGAGCCATCTGAAGAGCCGCCCAGATTTGTTTTGCTGGTTGGCATGCCGATATCCTGTTATATTCATCGTAACCAATGCCATAAACAAGAATTTTCTTTGCACGAAAGTTCTTTTCTATGGCCTTTCAATCAACATCATTGAATTCCTTCCTCGTCTTGGGAATGGCTACAACTGGGTCGCCGAGATTCTTGGTGGGAACGAAAGGTCCGTCACATATAACATCCCATAGCTCAGAATCTTCAGCTATGATGAAGTCGTGCATCCTAGTTTTTCACCATCTGTAATACTGTCCATTGAACCTAGGTAGTCTGTAAGTAGACTGGCCTTCTTCGAAGTTTGGAGGAGTAGCCATGAGGATCCTTTCTAGGTGTTAACCTGATAGAAAGAACCTACTTTGATACTAATTGATAGAATATAAGGGTCCACCAAACTTTATAGAGAACCAGGTTCTCTATCAGTTCCACTAGAACACACACACACACACACACACACACACACACTTTAGTAAATAGATGACAAGAGGAATTTTATGTGGAAAATTCCAGGCTCAACTGGATTAAAAACCACGACCTACCCTTGTAGGATTTGAACTTCACTACTGAGCAACTTTTAGATTACAGCCTATGCAACTTAGGAATTAACCTTTTAATCCCTCACTAACTTGTAATACTCTATTATAAGCCACTTTGTAATAACTCTATTACAAAGACTTTACAACTCGACTAACTCTAGCCAAGACTCAAACATAAGGATTTAAGGTTTACAAGGAGTTTCCTACAGAATGCTTCTGAAAAAGCTAAGTAGGAAATACAATTTTAGAACTATTACAAAGTTACAACTCAACTAAGGACATACAATGACTTTCTATGGGGAACTGGTCCGTAGTAGTGTTGTTCTTTGTTCTTGATGCACTTGAGAACTGATTTCTTGATTATCAAAATCACCGTGTGAGAGCCTTCTTGATTTCTCTAAGTGAACAAGTGATTTGTTTTACCTTCCTTGATGTTAATAATGCATTTGTGACATCACTAGGATGATGTAAGCAAGGTAGGTAAAAAACACTCCCCATAAAGTTGATTGCTACACTGTTTCTGCGTTGTAGCGTGTGCAGGCAGTAACTTTATAGCAGGGGCAGTTGACTTGTACTGTTTCCTCGGGAAACGATAATTATCTGTTCCCTCTGTTGTTCCTCTGACTCTGAAGAGTTGAAACATATTCCAAGCTGGAACCTTTCGATCTTAACGTCTTGAGGATATGTAACTGGTTCCTTATCTGGTTCTTGGCAGTAAGTTTGTTAGATCATCAAAATATAAGGCAAGGTAGTTGTAACCTATCAATGTTACTTCGTATACATGCGCCATCAAGGGTAACGATTTAGAAGATGATGAAATCGAATCTGTGCTGTTGAAAAAATTCGGAGAGACCCTTTCGGAGGGAGCAATGATTTGGTATCACAACCTGCCACCAAATTCCATCGACTCGTTTGCCATGTTAGCAAATTCTTTTGTAATGGCACATGTCGGTGCCATAAAGGTCGCAACGAGGAAATCAGACCTTTTTAAAGTAAGACAACGGGATAATGAAATGTTGAGGGAATTCGTATCCCGATTTCAAATAGAACGCATGGAGTTGCCACCGGTCACAGATGATTGGTCCGTTCAAGCTTTCACCCAAGGGTTGAACGAGCGGAGTTCGAAAGCATCACGACAGTTAAAACAAAATTTGATCGAGTAACCAGTTGTAACTTGGGCAGATGTGCACAATCGATATCAATCGAATCAAAGATCATGGTCAAGGACGGCCAATTAGGAACCCTTTCCAGTTCAGTACATACAAACAGGTCGGCAGTTACAAACCAGAGGGACGTCGACAGGGAGCCAAGATCGAAAAGTGACCGATATCAACCATATACCACAGATCGAAGGAACAATGGTTCAGGACGCGATTCCGCCTGGAGCGATCGAAGAAGTGATCGAAGACACAATTCTCGAGGAATTATGAGCAAACAAGTATGCCGATCCCACAGAGGCACCTCGGTTATCGGAATATAACTTTAGCATCAATGCATCGGGCATTGTATCGGCAATCGGAAGGATCAAAGATACTAGGTGGCCCAAAACCATACAAACCGATCCTTCCTAAAGAAACCCAAATGTGATGTGCAAGTATCATGGCACACATGGTCACAAGACCGAGGATTGCAGGCAATTAAGGGCGAAGGTAGCCCGTCTATTTAATGAGGGCCATCTTCGAGAGTTCCTCAGCGATCGAGCCAAGAATCATTTCAGAGAAAGGGATGCCAATAGGAAAAATGAACTGGAGAAACCCCAACATATCATTCATATGATCATCGGTGGGGTCGACACCCCACAGGGACCCATATTCAAACGCACTAAGGTATCAATCACTAGGAAAAATCGTACCCAAGATTTATGTGCCCGAAGGCACTTTATCATTCAACGACGAAGAAGCAGAAGGCATTTCTCAGCCCCACAGTGATGCTACGGTAATTTCTATCTTGTTAAGTAGCTCGGCGAATATCATCCGATCGAGGGTCATGGAGAAGCTCGGCCTACAAAATCAAATCATGCCTGCAGCTCGGGTCTTAAACGGCTTCAATATGGCCAGTGAAACAACTAAAGGGGAGATTATTCTACCAGTGAACATAGATGGAACCATTCAATATACCAAGTTCCACGTAATCGAGGGTGACATGAGGTACAATGCCCTACTCGAAAGGCCTTGGATCCATAATATGAGGGCAGTCCCTTCGACTCTCCACCAAATGATGAAATTCCCGACGTCGGCCGGTGTAAAAATACTATACGGGGAGCAGCATGCTGCAAAGGAAATGTTTGCGGTCGATGAGGTAATGCCGGTATCGACACTATCAACCTATGAAAGGTCGAGCATCAAAAGGAAATAGGGAAGTCAAATAGCAATCACAGCCACCAGCCTCGACCAAATCAGGGAAGCAGGAGATAGAAGAAGAAGAGGAGGATTTTCTAACCACTCAAACTTTTATTGTTCCCGAAGATTCTGACGCCATCAAATCAACGGTCGAAGAGCTAGAACAGGTTATATTGATCGAGTACCTACTCGAGCGAAAGGTATACCTGGGAACGGGATTAACCCCCGAACTCAGGAAAAAGCTTATTCAATTTCTTATTGATAACATAGATTGTTTTGCTTGGTCCCATTTAGATATGTCAGGGATCCCACCGGAGATAATAACGCATCGGCTAAGCCTGGACCCTAGGTTCAAACCGGTGAAGCAAAAGAGAAGACCCCAGTCCGAGGTAAAGCACACGTTCATAAAGGACGAGGTAACTAAACTTCTCAAAATAGGGTCCATTCGGGAGGTGAAATATCCTGAATGGTTAGCCAGTGTAGTTGTAGTCCCCAAAAAGGGGAACAAACTTAGAATGTGTGTAGATTATAAGGATTTAAACAAGGCATACCCCAAATATTCTTTTCCATTGCCTAACATCGATCGTATAATCGATGCCACGGCCGACCACGAGATCCTTACTTCTCTCAATTCCTATTCCGGGTAAATAAAATCCAAATGAACCCGGAGGATCAAGAAAAGACTTCATTTATCACCAAGTATGGAACATATTGTTATAATGTAAAGCCCTTCGGGCTAAAAAGTGCAGGAGCTACTTACCAACGCCTAGTAAATAAAATGTTCGAAGAACAAATAGGTAAATCAATGGAATTTTATATTGTTGGCATGCTAGTTAAGTCCCTGCATGCAGAGGACCATTTGGCTCATTTGCAGGAAACATTCGAGATTTTAAGGAAATACAACATGAAGCTCAACCCCGAGAAATGTGCTTTCGGGGTCGGTTCGGGCAAGTTCCTTGGCTTCATGGTATCGAATCGGGGTATCGAGATCAACCCCGACAAAATCAAGGACATCGAATACATCACCGTTGTGAACAGTGTAAAAGTCGTGCAGAGGCTGGATGGATGGATAACTGCCTTAGGCTGATTCATTTCGAGGTCATCGGATGGAAGTCACAGATTTTTCTCTCTGCTCAAAAAAAAGAACGATTTTGCCTGGACCCCGTAATGCCAACTGGCATTAGAGGAATTGAAGTGGTACCTATCGAGCCCACCACTGCTTCACACTCCAAAGGTAGATGAAAAACTTTGCTTGTACTTGGCAGTATTAGAAATCGCGGTAAGTGGTGTCCTAGTTCGAGAAGAGCAAGGTACGCAATTTCTCGTTTATTATGTAAGTCGAATCTTAGGAGAAGCAAAAACTAGATATCCATATTTGGAGAAATTGGCACTTGCACTGATAAGTGCCTCTAGAAAGTTAAGACCATATTTTTAATGTCACCCCATATGCGTATTAACCATTTACCCACTTCATAATATTTTGCATAAACCCGAACTATCGGGCCGATTGGCCAAATGGGCCATCGAACTCACTGGGTACGATATCGAATATCAACCCCGGACGGCCATCAAGTCTCAAATTTTAGCGGACTTCGTGGCCGATTTCACGCCAACCCTCGTACCCGAAGTGGAAAAGGAACTCTTGTTAAAAATGTGATAAATGTCAAAGGTTTGCACCGATGATCCATCAGCCCGAAGAACAACTTCATTCAGTCCTATCCCCACGGCCATTCATGAAATGGGGGATGGATATTGTCGGCCCTCTGCCATCAGCCCCAAGTAAAGCCAAGTTCATTTTATTTATGACTGACTATTTCTCTAAATAAGTTAAAGCACAGGTGTTCGAGAAAGTGAGAGAGAAAGAGGTTATAGACTTCATCTGGGATCACATTGTATGTCGATTTGGGATACCTGCCGAAATAGTGTGTGACAATGAAAAACAATTTATCGGCAGTAAAGTGACAAAATTACTCGAAGACCACAAAATAAAAAGGATATTATCAACGCCGTATCACCCTAGCGGGAACGGATAGGCCGAGTCGACAAACAAGACTATTGTTCAAAACCTAATGAAAAGCTTGAACGACACTAAGGGGAAATGGAGAGAAATTCTACCCGAAGTCATTTGGGCATATCGAACAATGTCAAAGTCCAGTACGGGGGCAACCCATTTCTCATTAGTATATGGTTCCAAAGCCTTAATTCTAGTCGAAGTCAGGGAACCCAGTGCCAGGTTTCGACATACAACAGACTAGTCAAATCACGAGGCTATGAATACTAGCCTCGAATTATTGGATGAAAAACGAGAAGTCGCACTCGTTAAAATGGCTGCACAAAAGCAACGAATCGAAAGATACTACAATAGAAGAACCAACCTTCGCCACTTCAGAGTCGGGGACTTAGTCCTAAGGAAAGTCACCATCAACACTCGAGATCCTAATGAAGGAAAGCACGGCCCAAATTGGGAAGGACCCTACCAAGTCCTCGACATCGTCGGAAAGGGATCTCATAAGCTCGGCACGATGAACGGCGAACAACTGCCAAATAATTGGAAGACTTTTTTCCCTTTTTTCAATTATATATTCGACACTAACTCATTGCAGATGATCGATCCAAGATATCGAGACCTCAGGTTTTAAAGCACGCGTTGCACTCTTTTTCCCTTTGATAGGTTTTTGTCCCAAGTGGGTTTTTCCGGCGAGGTTTTTAATGAGGCAACAATTATGTGCTACCTGAGGACCATTCAACAGTATCCAAGGCTTCTTTACAATAAACCTCAAATACTGGAGGCATTACCCTCAGATGTTATACTTTCGAGGAAAATACTTCAGGTCAAAGGGACTTGTCGTGCCCCTTTTCTCGTGAAATCAGGTTTCGACATGTGACAACTCTTTTAAGGAAGTATTAAAAGAGGAGAGCATCCACCTAACAGTTTAAGGTGCGTTAGGGCACCTATTTGCATATGACTCGGGTTAAAATAGTTTGCATCACCAAAGATCAGGTAAGGGCTCGATATTACCTCTAAGAGAAGGTGTTAGACACTCTTCGAGGTCCACAACTGTGGGTCCCGACCGAACTTGAATTATATGAATTATTCAGATAAACGAAGACAGAGAAAAACAAGAAATTTGGGAAATTTATTAAAGGACTTTGAGTAAATACGAACACTTGATTCAAAGATAAACAAGAATAAGATGGGGGGTCCTATGTTTTTTAGCCTAAAGGATCACCCCGTGCAACATAAATAATAGTTCGTAACTCTCTCAAGATGGGGTGTTACTCGTATTATTCAGCGGGCATAGACTATCATCTCCTGCTACCCGATTACTATCTTTAAATTATTACCTAAAGCGCACTAGTTGATTCTAAATCGTTCCTTATGCGTGCACTACCCGTCCCATACCTATGGTCTAGGAGGCATTTGGACCTCTATTTTGGGTGGTTCTAGATTTGACTTAGGTTCAGAAAATGTTAAAACTAGGCGACAGTTCAAACCAGATAGGACTGCAATTAAATATAATTAAAGGCTCAAGTTAGCCTCCGCAATTAGACAACAAAGGCACGCAGACATATTTCTATGTAGGGTATTAGGCAATTTCAGAATTGAGGGAGATTGAAGTCGTTAAGTCCTATAGACATGACTTCGAGATGATCTAATTCAGATATGCAGGCTATTTTAGGCCTATGATTTCTAAATTACCAGTTGTGAATACCTGTTGCTGCTAAGTCGCTTATTACAGCGTTTGAAAAGCGAGCAGTGATGTCTTATAGGCATGATTTATAGAGATTGATGATCGAAACTGATTTATACCTTTAGCTCTTATAGGCATACTGTCTTGAGGAACGAAGCGAATTAATTAGTTTAAATCCTATAGGCATGGTATCTAATGAACATGGTGCGGATTAAAGAACAGTTGTTAGCAATTATTTCCTATAGGCATGCTATCTAGCAACACATAGCAGTAGACATGGGAATAAATAGAGCACTCATGCTTTGACAGTACACCAGTTATGTGAGTGTGTGATTGCCCTAATAACATGATCTCTAATAGTGCACAAAGAGATTTAAATATAACAGGCCAGAAATCAAATGTATCACATAAATTCTATGAGCATGCTTTCTACCCTTTTTATGCAAGTATTAAGAGATACCCATTTCCCAATTTCACTATTACCTCAATTGTTATTACAGAATTATTACAGACCCAATAATGAATAAATTACAAAGTGGTACAAGTAATAACAGTAGGCCCAAGACAGGACCAAAGAGATACCCAGCACTGCCAGGCCTTCAACTAAGCTCTTTCTCCACCTTTTAGCATACACGGATCTCAACATATCCCAAAACCATAGGAGAACTCAAACCAAACCAAACAACCATGGTTTGATCATAGGATCCAGAAACCAATCACTCACACAAATTAATTTGCACATTCAACAGACAGGAAGAGGGACAGAGCTGAGTAGTAAAGAAAGTGACCAAAGAACCTCAGGTCCTAGTGTGTCAGAGTTCACAAGGGTCTCAAAATGGACCCCGAGCAATGCTCACACTAGGGCGGTTAATAGAGAAAGCTTTAGTGGCCTTGGCTTTCAGCCAGCCAAGAATTATAGGTTCAGAATAAGGTAAATAACCAATGAGAATAAAAAATAGTGATCAACTGGTAGAGTTTGAAGATGTGCATTTGCATTTTTAGAAACAGGCATTACAGAGGTGATCACACAATGAAAATATCAGCAAAGAAGGTAAACAAACTTAAAAGACATGTTGATATCACAAGTCCACACTTAGCATATTGGGGCAGAGGACATTTGTGGGAAGCAAGGGGGAATTATGACTTATGGGATGGCAAACTAATAAGCAAAGGTGCATTAGGCCAGTAAGACAAACAATAGAACATTAACCTAACAGGTTCAAACCTAAGGGTAAAATTATGCTGCACGCCAGAAGTTAAACAGACCAACTCATAGCAACAACGCAAAACAGAGTCAAATGTCATGAGGGAAGCTCAAGTTTGGAAGCTATTCTAAAAGGTTCCAACTAGTTGCTAGGGAGTGCAGAGTTAGGCAGGGTAAGGATGTACTAAGTGATAAAATGATCATAGGAGCAAATCATAGCTAGAATGAGGGTTTTAACATGGATTGGTGCATATTACAGATACAAATCAATCACTATAGAAATTCAGGACAAGGCAGGAAACAAACTGATGTCATATAACCAATGTTGACACTCAAAGTACCAATATATTAAGCTAAACAACTTCAAACAATCTAAATTGTTCCAGTTAAACATAAACACATTTCAGAACTGGCAGTTTAGGCATAAGTAGATGCTAGAGAGGTTCATATCACAAACAGATTCGATACTAGCAGGGTTGCACATAGAGATAGTCTAGAAACACATTGGGTTATGAAATTTCAAAGATGTGAATATGCAAATCATGAACACAAGAAAATGAATATTGCAAAGGCTAAAGAACTCACCAGTTACTGATTGACAAGTAGACAAAACAAGCAAGAATAGACTCCATAACACTTTGAACATAAACATAGCAGTATAACCCAGGACCTTAGATGCGTCAAGTTCCCAAGGGCTTCGAGGAACCCAAGGCAATGCTCGCACCCAAGGAAGGTCAAAAAATAGGAATTCTGGTGGCCTTGTCTTTCAGCCGGCCAAGAGCCAGAGTAGAACAAGAGAATAAGCGAACAATAGAGTGAAGATCTTTAGATTTTTAGTGAGAATTTTGTGATTCGAAGTCTGTCCAAAAGAGAATGGGGGAGGGGTTTATATAGTAGTGACAAATCGAGCAATAATCAAGGAAATAGAGTAAACTAAGTCTGTAAACCCTAGTTTTTAGGGAAAGTGTAAATCAACAGAATCTAAACAAAAAATCGGACTCACATAGTAGCATAAAACGTATATAGACAGAATAGCGTTCAAAATCAGAGATTTAAACCATTTTGGTTCGATTTCGGAAGAGATTTGCTTGCCATGTTTAGGCAAGCACTTAGGTAATACCATAAGAGAACAACTAGTAACAAAAGGGGGTCAGATATGGCAAGAAATGGTAGTCGAATCCAATATTTAGTGGGATTAGGAGAAGGATTTAGGGGGGCGGCGGTTTAGGGTTCTTCAGAGAGAGAAGGGGAGGTTGATAGAGTGTGAGGGCGGTGGGTTAGGGGATAATAGGTTGGGGTTTGGAGGTTGGGTTAATTAAAAGGGAAAGGTGAATAAGGGCCTTTGATCTTGAGAGATCAACAGCCAAAATTAAAAGTTGGAACGGGTGGGTCATGGAGATGGGGCACCGACCAGGTTTTGGATTAGTGGGTCATTTGGTTTGGGCTGGGGTATTTGGGCTAGATGTTTGAGGGTTTTGGGTCATTTATTTGGTCCGAAATTGGTTTAAAAACGGGCTGTTGTTTAAATACCCAATATTTATCAAAATAATAATTTATAAAAGTAATTAATAAATAACAAAAAATATTATTTGTGCACTAAAATGATGGGAAATAATAAATTAACATTAATATAAAAAGTTATTTTGGCACTAGTAATGTAATTATACATGAATATAGGCTATTATTGCAAAAACGTGCAATTAGCCTAAAAATACAAATGCAATTATAGAAAAATGAAGTAAAATATTATAAAACATACATGTTGGTGTAAATAATAAGTTTGGATGATTAAATCATCATAACAATAATTCGAAGCGTACTTATTGGATATTTATGTAATAAAATGCAGTAAGAAATTAATTTAGAGCTTCTAAAAATTATGAAAAATTATAAAAATTGCTTTTATGGGTTTGTAAACTAAATAATGATACAAATATGCTATTTTGAAAGTATATATATTTTATTTTTAAAATATGAAGGAAATATTGGGTATCAACAGCTGCCCCTCTTTACCCGGGAATGATGAAAGAATTGTCGGGTAAAGAAATGAAGATCGATTTTGACCGAATGGGATGATTTGAAAAATATAGGCCAAACGCTAGTTTCTGAGTTGCCTACATATCGCTGGTATTACCGGAATCAGGCCGCGTGTAGTTCTGGATCCAGCGGTGAACTAAGCCGATGGAGCTGTTGCAGGAATGATCATATGCTTCGGAAAGTGTTCCTTTATGTGGGATAATATCAGATGAGTTTATATGAGGTTGTGAATGGATGTATCTCAGAAAGGGTATGGATGAGCATTTGAACGGTTATCAAGTGGAAGCGGGTAACGGACGGTGGTTGGCTGCATTTGAGGTAATTTCAGGATGTGAGCACCAAACGGAAACCGGAGCGAAGATTGCTCCCGTTTAAAAGAACGGTTACCTCCTGGATTACATGCAAACCTTAAACGCAATGCATGCAAGTATATATGGGATTATTGCGAGAATTTAAACATGATGCAAATTCCCTTTGGACCATGAAAGTTGTCTTTGGACGATGAGGATGATGTCCTTAGACCATGTTGTCCTGGGCTATGAATCGCATGATAAGGGATTCGCAGGCCATGAAATGATATTCTCGGGCCATGAAAATGGTGCAAACTATGACGCCTTTGAATAATGATGTGCAATATTGAGAGATCCTCAGGCCATGGCATGGTATCTTCCGGCTATGAGGATTATGCTTTCGGACTATGACGCCTTTGAATAATGATGTGCAATATTGAGAGATCCTCAGGCCATGGCATGGTATCTTCCGGCTATGAGGATTATGCTTTCGGACTATGACGCCTTTGGACAAAATGGCAATGTTTCAGCCCATGAGATGCAAAGACATAATGCTGGGTCATATGCGAAGTGAAACAAGACAGAGCTTAGTCTTGTATAAGATTGGGGCAGAGCTTAGCCCTGGGAAAGTAGAAAGTAGTGCTAGATTTCAAGTAGCATAGCATTTAGTATTATGCAAGGAAAGGCAGAGCTTAGCCTTATGCAATTAGGGAGGCAATGCTTATCCTCGTGCAAGAAAGGGAGACAGGGCTTAGTCTCATGCAAGGAAAGGCAGAACGTAGCCTTGTGCAATTACGGAGGCAATGCTTAGCCTCGTGCAAGAAAGGGAGACATGGCTTAGTCTCATGCAAGGAAAGGCAGAGCTTAGCCTTATGCAATTACGGAGGAAATGCTTAGCCTCATGCAAGAAAAGGAGACAAGGCTTAGTCTCGTGCAATGGAAGGCAATGCTTAGCCTTATGCAATTAGGGAGGCAATGCTTAGCCTCATGCAAGAAAGGCAATGCTTAGCCTTATGCAAAAGAAAAGACAATGAGTGATAGTAGAGTATTTCTTAGCTGGAAACACGTTTAAGTTTGGCAATCTTGTCGTTACGAAGACAATGATTTTGATGTGTGTGCGTATTCCTTGTTCCTATATCTAAAGAAAAATCATGAGTTTTGCGGGCAAGGTTGGTTCGTGCTTTCACCTTCTTGCTTTGCTCTTGCTCTTGATTCGAGATCCCGTTCGAGTTATCCTGGGTAGCATCTGGCTATTTATAAAATAAAGGTTTTGAGAAAACATGTGTGCATTTGATGAATATAGTCAATAGTAGTATGCAATATCAAGTAAGTTAGATGAACCAATGACTGTGACACTTTTAGAGACATTGCGACTTCCTTGCATTTAGAATTTTGAGGGTCCTCCTCAAAATTCTGCCCTAGTTCAATAAGCGATTCTTTGACCTTTCTGCACATGACGAAGTTGGTTGGACTTGCTTCGGAATTTTGAGGGTCCTCCTCAAAATTCTGCCCCAGTTTCTGACCATGGTAAAAATGAATATTTTATTAAGTTGTGACCGAACCCATAGGGCTGCCTACGTATCCCCTCTTAAACGGGAATTATGTCAAGCATAGTTCAGTTATATCATATGAAGAAATGCAAACAATCTAAGCATAGTATCTCTTGACTGCGTCTGAGTTGATAGGTTTTGGCCCAATTTCTCCGTCCATCTCTGCGAGTATGAGCGCTCCCCCTGTTAGTACTCTGTGAACCATATAGGGCCCTTGCCAATTGGGCAAAAATTTCCCTTTGGCTTCATCTTGATGCGGGAAGATCCGCTTCAGCACCAGCTGCCCCGGTGTGAATTGTCTAGGCCTAATCCTTTTGTTGAAAGCTCTGGACATTCTATTCTGGTAAAGTTGACCATGACATACTGCGTTCATTCTCTTTCCGTTAATGAGATTCAGTTGCTCATAACGACTTCGTATCCATTCTGCATCACTGAGTTCAGCCTCTTGTATGATTCTCAAAGAAGCGGGAATGACAGCTTCGGTACCATATACTAGCAAATAAGGAGTTGCCCCAGTTGATGTGCGAACCGTGGTACGATATCCAAGTAGGGAAAATGGTAACTTCTCGTGCCATTGTTTGTGATTATCTACCATCTTCCTTAATATCTTCTTGATGTTCTTATTGGCGGCTTCCACAGCTCCATTCATTTGTGGCCTGTATGTTGTGGAATGCTTATGCTTGATCTTGAAGGTTTCACACATAGATTTCATTAAGCCACTATTAAGGTTGGCAGTGTTGTCAGTGATGATGGATTCTGGCACTCCGAATCGACATGCAATACGATCCCTAACGAAATCTGCGACGGCCTTTTTAGTTATAGCCTTGTAAGATGCAGCTTCAACCCATTTTGTGAAATAGTCTATGGCCACTAGAATGAACCTGTGCCCATTTGAAGCGGCGGGTTCGATTGGACCGATGACATCCATTCCCCAAGTGGAGAAAGGCCAAGGTGCACTTATTGCATTGAGTTCATTGGGTGGCACTCGTATCATATCCGCATATACTTGGCATTGATGACACTTTTGGACATACCTGATGTAGTCGGTTTCCATAGTCATCCAGAAATATCCTGCTCTTAATATCTTTTTAGCTAAAACAAAGCCATCCATGTGTGGTCTGCAAGTTCCGGCATGTATCTCTTCGAGCAATTTGGATGCTTCCTTGGCGTCGACACACCGTAATAATCCTAGATCTGGAGTCCTTCTGTACATAATTCCACCACTTTAGAAGAAATGGTTGGACAATCTTCGGAGTGTGTGTTTCTGAGTATGATTTGCGTGCTCCGGGTACTCTCCTTTTGCCAAGTATTCTTTGATGTCATGAAACCATAGATTCCCATCAGTTTCTTCTTCAACATAAGCACAATAAGCTGGCTGATTATGGATCCCTACTGGAATAGGATCGATGAAATTCTTGTCTGGGTGTTGTATCATGGAAGATAAAGTGGCCAACGCATCTGCGAACTCCTTCTGGATTCTCGGAACATATTTGAATTCTATTTTTGTGAACCTCTTCATCAACTCTTTTACGTAGTACAAATATGGAAATATTTTGGTATTCTTTGTAGCCCATTCTCCTAAAACCTGATGTACCAAAAGGTCTGAATCTCTAATTACCAGCAATTCCTGATCGTTCATGTCAATGGCTAACTTAATCCTCAAGATGCAAGCCTCGTATCTTCCATATTATTGGTACATTGAAATCTAAGTTTTGCGGATACCGGATAGTGTTAACCCGTCCCTGATACCAAAACTGCCCCAATACCTACTCCTTTGAAGTTAGCAGCTCCATCGAAAAACACTCTCCAATCATCATAGGTTTCGGTGATATCTTCTCCTACGAATGATACCTCTTCATCGGGAAAATATGTTTTCAGTGGTTCGTACTCTCCGCCCACAGGATTTTCTGCTAGATGATCTGCCAACGCTTGTCCCTTGACCACTTTCTGAGTTACATAGATGATGTCGAACTCACTCAGTAGTATCTCCCATTTTGGCAATTTTTCCGTAGGCATGGGTTTCTGGAAGATGTATTTTAACGGATCCATTCTTGATATGAGATATATGGTATAGGCACAGAAGTAGTGCCTCAACTTCTGAGTTATCCATGTTAAAGCGCAACAGGTGCGCTCCAGCAAAGAGTATCGTGCTTTGTAGGGCGTGAACTTCTTACTTAGATAGTATATGGCTTGTTCCTTTCTTCCTGTCTCGTTGTGTTGTCCCAAGACACAGCCGAAAGCCCTATCCAGTACAGATACATAGAGTAGCAGAGGTCTCCCAGGTTCTGGTGAGACCAAAACAGGTGGTTTGGATAAATATTTCTTGATCTTGTGAAAGGCTTTCTGGCATTCTTCAGTCCACCTTGTTGAAGCATCTTTCTTTAACATTTTGAAAATCGGTTCACAAATCACAGTTGATTGTGCTATGAAACAGCTGATGTAATTGAGACGCCCCAAGAAACTCATCATATCTTTCTTGTTCTTTGGAGATGGAAAATCTTGGATAGCCTTGACCTTTGACAGGTCTAGCTCAATTCCTCGACGGTTGACGATGAACCCTAGAAGCTTTCCAGCGGGGACCCCGAAGGCATACTTTGCGGGGTTCAGTTTCAGGTTGTACCTTCAAAGTCGATCAAAGAATTTCCTCAAATCTGCTATATGATCTGTGCTTCTTTTGGATTTTATGATGACGTCATCGGCGTACACTCTATCTCTTTGTGTATCATGTCGTGAAAAATGGTTGTCATGGCCCTCATATAAGTGGCTCCAGCATTCTTTAGGCTAAACAGCATCATTTTGTAGCAATACACTACATATGGTGTAATAAAGGTTGTCTTTTCGGCATCCTCTTCATCCATCCAGATGTGATGATATCCCACGAAGCAATCCACAAAGGATTGGAGTTCATGCTTGGCACAGTTATCGATCAGTATGTGTATATTGGGCAACGGGAAATCATCTTTGGGACTTCCTCTGTTTAAGTCCCGATAGTCGACACACATTCTGACCTTCCCATCTTTCTTTGGAACTAGCACAATATTAGCCAACCAGGTCGGATATTCAACCACTCTGAGAACCTTGGCTTTGATCTGCTTGGTGACTTCCTCCTTTATTTTCAGACTCATATCTGGCTTGAATTTTCTGAGCTTCTGCTTTACAGGTGGACACATAGGGTTGGTAGGTAGTTTATGAGCCACTATAGACGTGCTCAAACCGGTCATATCATCATAGGACCATGTAAAGATATCCTCATACTCCTTCAAGAACCGGACGTACTCTGCCTTCTCTGATGGTGATAGGTGAATGCTTACACATGTTTCCTTGACTGTTTCGGAGTCTCCCAAATTAACTGTTTGGGTCTCATCGAAATTGGACTTAGGCTTGTTTTCAAAGTTTTCCACTTCTCTGACGATTTCCTTGAGTATTATATCCTCCTCCAGATCCTCTGAATCATTATCCTTATGTTGCGTTGTCTCATTACATGTCACAGTAGTAAGTTTATCGGGATAAGTAATAATAATGTTGTAGAGAAAAACGTAAAGAATAATAATAAATACTAAAAATAACAATGCATTAGATAAATCTTGAAAACGTCAAACAAAACATGCTTATAACAAAATACTAAAAATGTCTTAAATGCTCATAAAATTGCTTTTATAATAAATGATGCTAATTGCCAGGCTACCCAGGAACTCGACGGGCCCTTGATGGTACAGCAGTCCAGTTCTTGAGAATAGTTCCCTTCTCCATGGTCTGAATAATGAGGCCTTCCTCCTCATCCTCCTCAACTATCGCACTGCAATCCATGTCTTCATCATCCAGAAACAGATTCCTTATACCAGCTAGAAGTTCATCTTCTTCGGACTCCCACATCATGTCATCTTGATGAAATGACTCGCTCAAATGTGGTACTGGTTGCTCTAGAGGGTAATAAGGACCATGCCATGGTGGCAACCAATTCTGATACTCGTGCTAGGTGCATTCATACCCAAGCCCAAAAGTTGTGCCATGATGCTTTAGCTGTGTCAGTTTGGTGATCCCCTGGAGATTCTTACCGAGACCTTTGCCAGGTTCATACCCTGTCCATGCCAATATGCCTTCTATCTTACTGCTCTACCATTTGTCCTTTTCAATTGCGTTGACACGCTTGATGCAATGGTATGTTTCTCCCCCCAACTTCCTGCTATTCTTAATGATTGGAACAGCTTGATTGGTGTAAATGGGATTACTCCCGTCCCCATAGATGATCACTTTCTGATGGTTCCACTCAAACTTCACGATCTGATGTAGAGTAGAAGCTACGGCTCCAGCGGTGTGTATCCAAGGTCATCCCAACAATAGGTTGTAGGTAGCAGATATGTCCAACACTTGAAACTCAACATCAAACCAGGTTGGGCCCATCTGTAGGCTGAGGTTGGTCTCCCCAATTGTGGCCCTTTGAGACCCATCAAATGCTTTCACATTCATACTTCATGCTCGTATCTCGTGTATACTTTTACCCAACCTTTTCAAAGTAGTTAGTGGACAGATATTGAGACTCGAACCCCCATCTATCAGGACTCTGGCAACGAACTTGTCTTCAAACTGCATTGTGATATGCAGTGCCCTGTTGTGACTTAATCCTTCTGGNTATGGTAAGTGGTGGCAGGTTGTTGGTATCTGAGAGGTGAAGGCCGATATGTGGGTGGAGGTGTTTGGCATGTGCGAGGAGACTTCGGACCTTGGGCTACCATTATTGCACCTACTTCTTTCTTCTTGGAGATACCTCCTGACTGCAGGGCCTTATTTGTGGCTTGGAGTGCTTCAAAATTTGTCACNGCAGCTCGTCTTCATGGAAAGTGATATTGTGGCTTTCCAACACTTGCCCTACCATGTTGGCCATCTCACCACTGGTGATGTTGTTGGGTACATAGGCTTCGTTCAACACCTTCATCAGGGCATTCCTATATGCCTCGGAGCCTTGCAGCAGTGATAAAATGGATATTTGAGCAGGGGTTTTGTTCAGATGATCAACCACAGAATATTCCCTTGCTTGCACCTTTCTCTAAAGGTCATCCGGGCCAGTCTCAATGATAGGTGATTTAGATGCAGTTTCTTTGCTCGTTCCTCCTAAATGCTCGGGTGTATAAACCCTACCAGTTCTGGTCATGCCTTGCGCTGCACCTGTTTCTTCCATTTTTGCTTTTCCTTTTCTTCTTGCTTCCGCAACATAATCCCATGGTATAGCATTAGACTTATAAGACGGCGTTAGTGCTACCATCACGGTGAAG
Organism: Nicotiana otophora; assembly: GCA_000715115.1. Lineage (NCBI taxonomy): Eukaryota > Viridiplantae > Streptophyta > Magnoliopsida > Solanales > Solanaceae > Nicotiana > Nicotiana otophora. Next base: position 335,571 of record AWOL01S0008347.1, read on the forward strand.
GGCGTTGTTACTTCAACCTCAAACGGGCCTGAGTCTGTACCATGATAGGTGTGAGAGTGATTGGAGATGTTTCAAAATTATTCCCTTTGCTGAATGAGTCCAATTGACCCCTCTAAGTCCCATTCTTCATCGGTCTCTATCACGTTTACTCCCCCCTCCCCCCCTCCCCCC
>AWOL01S0008347.1:340640-376747 GCA_000715115.1 Nicotiana otophora
GGGCCTTATTTGTGGCTTGGAGTGCTTCAAAATTTGTCACCATTCCGCTTTTGATCCCTTCTTCTATTCTCTCTCCCAACTTGATGATATCAGAAATTTATGGTTTTCAATAACCATCAATCTTTCGTAGTATTGCGGATCCTGAGCTCTGACGAAGAACTTATTCATTTGTTCTTCTTCCAGCGCTGGCCTTACTTTTGCAGCTTCAGACCTCCACCGAGTAGCATACTTGCGGAAAGTTTCCGTTGGCTTCTTCTTGAGATTTTGAATGTAGAAAACATCTGGTGCATTTTCTGTGTTAAATTTATACCGATCCATGAAATATGATGCCATGCTCACCCAAATAACCTATTTCTTTGGGTTCTGACTGATGTACCAAGATAGGGTGTCTCCGGTGAGGCTTCTCATGAACAGCTTCATGCGGATTCTTTCATCCCTGCCAACTCCTACAAGCTTGTCATAATATGTTCTCAAATGCACCTTCGGATCACCAGTTCCGTCGAACATTTCGAACTTAGGAGGTTTGTAACCCTCTAGCAGTTCTACATCGTCAATTTTTTCTTTTCCTTTGCTTTTGCCTTTAGGATCACCTGGTGGGGGAGGAGTTGGAGAACCTCTAGATCTAGTATGATATATGGATGATGCCAGTATACACAAACCAACCTTTGGGGAATGGGAATAAACAAATAAAAGAAAAACAAAAAGGTAACCAAGTCAGTAAGGGATATTGAAAGAATGCTTGCAATATTGAACATGTGTTACAGAATCAGTAAATAAATTCGCGTCCTAATTTGGGGGACCTCATTGTGCCCGAGGTAGGCCTAAGCGACACATAGACTTGGAGAAAATTGATGCCAATAATTGTGTCATTTCATTAATGCGAAAATGGATCAAATTCTTACTAAAACAACAATAATAAGAAAGTCATGAATGGAATTTGCCCTATTACATTCGAAATCTAAAACTAAGCTAAAAAGCAGTAAAGAACATCATTTCCTAATCTATTTGTCCCCGGAGGGACCTTCTCCATGCTTGGCCTTCTTGGATCCATCAATCAAGTTCCCCAGGTCGCTCATGTCCAATAGTAGTAAGCCCTTGATAGGTGCCCTCCCTCACTGCTTTCCGTATTCTGACAATCTGAGAGCCTCTTCCTCATCTTCCCCTCAAGTTCCATTAACCCTTGCTCCAAATATTCCAATCTTTCTGTTGATTTAGTGACAATTTCTTTCCATTCGCTGATGGCTTCCATATCCACTTTGTGCTGTTCCAAATGTCTAGCTTCAGACTCAAAAACCCTCTTGCGCAGCATCCTATACTTGACTTGTGCTTCAGCAGCATCATCTATAACCCTATTTTTTAGATTAATCCCTGGCTTGACATCTCCCGCTATATCATCTACCAACCATGATGGGTAGAAGTATACATGGCCGGCATGGTATCGAGAGAGGGCTTAACAGCAGCAGGTATTCACAACTGGTAATTTAGAAATCATAGGTCTAAAATAGCCTGCATATATGAATCAGATCATCTATAATCCATGTCTATAGGTCTTAATGACTTCAATCTTCGTCAATTCTGAAACTGCCTAATACCCCACATAGAAATCTGTCTGCGTGCCTTTGTTGTCTAATCGCGGAGGCTAACTTGAGCCTTTAATTGCAGTCCTATCTGTTTTGAATTTTTGCCTAGTTTTAACATTTTCTTAGAAGCCTAAGTCAAGTCTAGAACCACCCAAAATAGAGGTCCAAATGCCTCCTGGACCATAGGTATGAGACGAGTAGTGCACGCATAAGGCACGATTTAGAATCAACTAGTGCGCTTTAGGTAATAACTTAAAGATAGTAATCGGGTAGCAGGAGATGATAGTCTGTGCCCGCTGAATAATACGAGTAACACCCCATCTCGAGGGAGTTACGAAGTATTATTTATATTGCACGGGGTGATCCTTTAGGCTAAAAAACTTAGGACCCCCCCCTCTCCATCCTGTCTTTAAATCAATTATTTATGTTTACTCAAGGACTTTTGATAATAACTGCCTAAACCTCTTGTTTTCTCTTTGTTTNATTTATCTGACTAATTCATATAATTCAAGTTCAGCCGGGACCCACAGTTGTGGACCTCGAAGGGTGCCTAACACCTTCTCTTTGAGGTAATTTCGAGCCCTTACCCGATCTTTGGTGATGCAAACTAATTTAACCCGAGTCATATGCAAATAGGTGCCCTAACGCACCTTAAACCGTTAGGTGGCGACTCTCCTCTTTTAATACTTCCTTAAAAGAGTTGTCACATGTCGAAACCTGATTTCGTGAGAAAAGGGGCACGACAGCATGGTGACTCTGCAGGGGAAATACACTTAGGCTCTTACCATAATGAACTTGGCTTATGTGGATTAGTTTTCTCTGTTATAAACACACATTCCTTTTCCATCTATATTTGTTAGATTTTCTATAACACGCACATCCCTTTCTCGTTCACCTTTACTTGTCTAAAATCGTTATAACATGTACGACCCTTCCCTTCTCCATATTTATGTGCTTAAATTTGTTATAACATACACATCCCTTTCCATATCCGCCCTTAGTTGCTCTAACTGCTATTTATTATCTATATCATATCTCTCCCACCCCTACTCCCTTGCTCACTTTATTATATTCCCTATTTTCCACGAACTAACTTCTTCTTTTGCCTTTCTTTTTATGTCCTTTATGTTTTATCTTAATACTACGTTTATTGCTTTCACATATTTATCATGCAAATGCTTGGCAATGTGTTATTCTCTTTACATAAAGTATGTTCCACATCATATTCCACTCGTGCCCAACTAATACCATAGCGACACTTGATTAGTGTCCGCGCTCTTCCCAAAATTACCCTTTTAATTTGGAAAGGCTTACTTGTGGTAAAACTAGTCGATCACCGGTGCAGTCGACGGTTCCGTGCCTTTCCCTCTCAAGTTGTCCACTTGAGGGTACCGGTCTAGAACCTTCTAGAAACCTCACTCCAATATCAACTGTGCATGCATCATGTCAAACCTAATATGGGTTATAACGTTGTTCATGTGATAATCCACTAAGATAAGCCTTGTCCAAAGTCCGACAGGATTTCCATAATCTCAATGGAAACCATCACGTTATGTGCAGTACTTGGAGAAAACATGCCGATATGTTGATCATTAATGTATAAATAGTCAGACCCGGAGGGGGAAAGGGGAAACTCTATTTGTTTTGTAGAAAATGAGACACGAAGTTCCTAGGTTCGGCATGGTTCAAAACATCCTACCCTTGCTGCTTGATTTGTGGAACAACCTCTCACCTAGTGACAAGAATCATGTGAAAAGGGTCCTCGGAAATTTACCTTCCTTATTGGACATTTGGCTAAATAACGCATTGATTGAGGCCGCCACTATATTTTGGAATGAGAAAAGAGTTGTCTTCCGCTTTGGTGATATAGAAATGACTCCTCTCTTAGAGAAAATAGGAGGCTTCGCTAGGCTGCCATGGGATAGGAGAAGGATTTAGGGGGGCGGTGGTTTAGGGTTCTTTAGAGAGAGAGAGGGAGGTTGAGAGAGTGCGAGGGTGGTGGGTTAGAGGATAATAGGTTAGGGTTTGGGGGTTGGGTTAATTAAAAAGGAAGGGTGAATAAGGGTCGTTGATCTTGAGAGATCAACGGCCAAGATTAAAAGTTGGAACGGGCGGGTCATGGAGATGAGGCACCGACCGGGTTTTGGATTAGTGGGTCATTTGGTTTGGGCTGGGGTATTTGGGCTAGATGTTTGAGGGTTTTGGGCCATTTATTTGGTTCGAAATTGGTTTAAAAATGGGTTGTTGTTTAAATACCCAATATTTATCAAAACTATACTTTATAAAAGTAATTAATAAATAATAAATAATATTATTTGTGCACTAAAATGATGAGAAATAATAAATTAACATTAATATAAAAAGTTATTTTGGCACAAGTAATGTAATTATACATGAATATAGGCTATTATTGCAAAAATGTGCAATTAGCCTAAAAATGCAAATAAAATTATAAACAAATGAAGTAGAATATTATAAAATATACATGTTGGTGTAAATAATAAGTTTGGATGATTAAAGCATCATAAAAATAATTTTAAGGGTAATTATTGGATATTTATGTAATAAAATGCAGCAAGAAATTAATTTAAATCTTTTAATAATTATGGAAAATTATGAAAATTGTTTGTATGGGTTTGTAAACTAAATGATGATACAAATATTCTATTTTGAAAGTATATATACATTTTTTAAAAATATGGGGAAAATATTGGGTATCAACATGACTCGATAGAGAAACTTTATAATGGGCCAAACGGTCGAATGAACCGTGTTCGTATAGATTAGTCGAGCCCCGATGGCAAAGCATATACGCATGTATAAATTATAAAAAGAAGCATTCTTTTTATATCAAACATCTTATGTCTCAAACAAAATTTTCTACTATACAAGCTCCATACTAATGATTTTGTGAGAAATTGCTCAAGGGCCAAGTGCAAATATACCTCGTACACTCGGGGACTGCCGTCGACGATCGACATATTCGAGTAATCTAAACTCAAATTCATAAGACCTCAAAGAGGCACCCCGCGATCTACAGGCCAAGGCCATCATTCTCGGGGACTAACACGTCGAACAAGTTTGAAGTATTATTGGGAAATAAGCCCAAGAGGCATACCCAAAGGCTACGGCCAAATTAAAGCGGCTCAGAGACATCCGAATTCCGCAATAAAAATAGGCCTTCGAATTCTTTGAAAAACCGGTTAAAAAAGGCTACCCTCGGCATGTAATCAAAAGGGCTTCAATAAAATCATCCCTCGAAAAACCTTAAGAGGTATCAAATTATCTTAACACAAATGTGCTAATGCACAAAAATCAAAGGGGTTTCAATCGACATCGAACCCTCAAAAAACTCAATGGGTAAAGAATACGTGTTAAGGCATAAAGAAATTTTTATTTTACTAAGACTTCTAAGCCGAAAAGGGGAAACAAATAGCCATCTTTTAGAGGCCATATCGGCCCAATCTAAAGAGCCTAACGGCCAATACACTTAGAGTTCAAGATTTTGTTCTCACTCAATTCGGACCTAAGGGTTCCATTATTCCGGGCTCAAATAAAATATAGCTCGAGGATTCATCATTATTTGATATAAAAACCTTAAGGGGTGTATTACAGTGAGTTCGAAACTTACTCGAACTCGGCTATAAAAGCAGTACATTTACGGCTTCGATCAAGCCATCCGAAATCAAAATCCCGAACATGTTATTAAGCTCGGGGACTCGCCCTCGCTCAACTAAAACCTAAGGGTTTATTCTACTCTGAGTTCGAGCTATTGCTCACTCGATTATAGAGGCTACAGTAGCCCGATTGCAACAAAGTTTTCACAAGGCAAAGGCAATACAGAATTTATCATAAATCGGAAATCGGAGACGAAACGGAAAGAAAAGAAATTTTTTATATATGCAAAGTATTTACAAAGACCACTCAGGGTCTTACACAAAAAACAAAAGGAGAAAAAATCCTAAGTGCCTAGTCCGCCTCGGAAGCCGCATATTCGGGAGCTTCATTTTCATCTCTCCTCTTGGATCCACTCGTAGAGTCTTCCTCATCGAAAAGCAAAGCTCTGGCCTTATTCTCCAAAACCTTCGCATTCTCGATATTAGACGTGAGGTCGAAGCCACGAGCATGTACCTTCTCAAGAGTCTCTCTTTGATACTGGCACCTAGCATGCTCAACAACACAGGACAAGCTAACCTCAACAGCATCAAAAATTTCCTTTGTCCGAGTGTTAGCGGCTTCGACGTCAGCTCGGTAGGAGGCCACGAGCACCTCTGCCTCGGATGTGGCCCTTGCAAGCTCAGCGGCCAACCGAGTCTCGAGCTCTTCAAACTTCTGGGCTCGGGCCAAGTTCTCCTCCTTCACACTTTGGAGTTGACGCTCAACCGAAGACAGTTAGGCCCGAACCATTTCTTTCTTCGAGGCAAGATGGTCCATGTTGTGCTTCCACCCCAAAGTCTCTGCCTCTTTCATCTTGGCCTCCTCACGAAGCTACTCAACCAATTCGGCCTTCTGCTGAACCTACAGGATCAAAGTATTAGTTGTTAATATCAAGTCTATACATAACAAGCTCCCAAAAATTTGCATTACCCGTTCGATGAGCTCGGTTTGATCTCGATGAGCTTTTGTCAGTTCAGCTAGAATGCTCACGATCTCCTCTTCTTTTTGCACATAGAGAATTTTGAGGGCACTTCTCTCCTCCGTAAGCTTTTTGAGATCAGCCTCACATCGGGCCAACTCAGCTTGGTACTTAGAAGACGCTTCTAGAAGGAGCGCTATAGCCTGTAGAGAAAGAAAAGAAACTAGACTTAGAGAAATAAGAACAAATGCAAGCATGGTAGCATGGGCTAAAACTCACTTGGTTCAAAAGCCGTTGAGCTTCATCAAAAATGAGTGATGCGTCAAGGTCAGAAACATCACCGACCCCCGTGAAGCAACCATGAAATATATCGTCCCCTTCGGGGGCCGTCCCCACTTCGGGGGTCCCCAGAGACCGGGCATCCCGAAACTGCCCCTCGGAGAACGTGGGGCTGGGCGGCGAATCATCGATATTAATTGCCCTGAGCGAGTCACTCGGGGCATTCTCTTCTCTTTGAAGTGCCTCCGAACTAGACCCTTTGGGCACAGCCGCCGGTTGCTCATCACGGTAAGAGGCATCATCAACACCCGATGACTCGGGGACTCTGCTCGGACCTTCCCCCAAGATCACCACCTCTTTATTCTCCCAGTGGCAGTCTTTTTTCACCTGCTCGAGATTGCCTTTGGATATCGAATAGATGTATCTAGCATGGTCTCGCATCGGCCAGGAGCCGAAGAGGGTTTTTCGACTTTAAATTTGTAAGTAAGTTCATATGGCCCGGGGATGCACTCTTCGATACATGGCTCCACCGGTGTCTTGTCACCGGCCTACCGCGATGAGGAGGCCTTTGCTTCTTGAGGAATGGTCTTTGATGTTTTCGCCATTGCTATATGAGGTTTAAGGAAGAAGAAGACGGAATTTGTGTTTTAATAAGAGATTAGCAAACGTAAAACCGGCAAAGTGATGAACTTGAAGAGAATAAAAAAGCTTTTGAAGAATAGAAGAAAGTTTGAAGATAAAGTTTGAGAAGATTATGAAGGCGGTCTATTTATAATAGCCACTTTGATGATTTGAAAGCACTGGTGGCCGACCATCAACTGGCGTTAATTAATGACCTTGGGGACTATGCAGACACGACGCTTCAATCGCTTTTGTCGCTTACATCACGATGTTGACGTCATAATTGGTCGGGGTATTAGATCGAAGGCTCAGTTCGTTTTTTCTCGTTACACTCCCAAGAAATGAGGGGACTATTTGTATACGGTCAAAATCGGGCCTACACGATTTTGTTGTTTGATCGAGACAAGGGAGTTGCATCGGGGGTAGTCTCATAATAAATCAAACCCGAGCTCGAAGATAAGACATTGAGCCTAGAGATCGAAGTGCACATTGAGACCGAGACCAACAACAATCGAGACCAAGTATGACTGACTTCGAGAGAAGCATAATAATGGAATGGCGAGATATCAGTAACCAGTCGAAGATCACGACGTGAATCTCGGGACGAATATCCGTGATTGGTCGAGGATCATGGCGTGAATCTCGGAACGGACCAAATCAGAAGCGGTTAACTAGCTGTTTATATGATTTTCTTCTAAAATTAGAGACATACCATAATTAGGTTTCCTCTACTATATAAAGAGGAGTTCTGATCATTTGTAAGGCATCATGATCCACTGAAAAAATATACATATACGCTGCTTTCTTTGTCTTACTTACTGTTCATCACTACTTGTTCCATCCTCTATTGTTCTTATTAACTAACCTCGAGACTATCTCGAATCAAGGTCGAAGCATTGTTTGCAGACCAGTTTGATTTATTTTACTGTCCAATTTATCTATTTAATTCGTTGTTTATCAATTGGTACTGGTTTAAATCACATATCCTTAAAACAACAATATAAGTTTAATTATTACTCAATTTTGAGGGTAAACACCCTTCATATTCGAAGCACCATCTGTGAAAAGGGTCCATACCCCCGATGACCCGATTTTAACAAGAGTTCCTTTTCGACTTCGGATACGAGGGTTGGCATGAAATCGGCCACGAAGGCCGCTAAAATTTGAGAATTGATGGCCGTCCGAGGTTGATATTCAATATTGTACCCACTGAGTTCTATGGCCCATTTGGCCAATCGGCCCGATAGTTCGGGTTTATGCAAAATATTACGAAGTTAGTAAGTGGTTAATATGCATATGGGGTAACATTGAATATCTAGTTTCTCCAAATGTGGATATCTAGTTTCTACTTCTCCTAAGGTTCTACTTACATAATAAACGGGAAATTGCGTACCTTGCTCTTCTCGAACTAGGACACCACTTACCGCGATTTCCGATACTGCCAAGTACAAGCAAAGTTTTTCATCTGCCTTTGGAGTGTGAAGCAGTGGTGGGCTCGATAGGCACCGTTTCAATTCCTCTAATGCCTATTGGCATTCCGGGGTCCAGGCGAAATCGTTCTTCTTTTTGAGCAGAGAGAAAAATCTGTGACTTCGATCCGATGACCTCGAAATGAATCGGCCTAAGGCAGCTATCCGTCCAATCAGCCTCTGCACGACTTTTAAACTGTTCACAACGGTGATGTATTCGATGGCCTTGATTTTATCAAGGTTGATCTCGATACCCCGATTCGATACCATGAAGCTAAGGAACTTGCCTGAACCGACCCCGAAAGCACATTTCTCAGGGTTGAGCTTCATTTTGTATTTCCTTAAAATCTCGAACGTTTCCTGCAAATGAGCCAAATGGTGCTCTGCGCGCAGGGACTTAACTAGCATGTCATCAATATAAACTTCCATTGATTTACCTATTTATTCTTCGAACATTTTATTTACTAGGCGTTGGTAAGTAGCTCCTGCATTTTTTAGCCCAGCGTGCATTACATTATAACAATATGTTCCATACTTGGTGATAAATGAAGTCTTTTCTCGATCCTCCGGGTTTATTTGGATTTGATTGTACCCAGAATAGGCATCGAGAAAAGTAAGGATCTAGTGGCCGACCGTGGTATCAATCATACGATCGATGTTAGGAAGTGGGAAAGAATCTTTGGGGCACGCCTTGTTTAAATCCTTATAATCTACACACATTCTAAGTTTGTTCCCTTTTTTAGGGACTACAATTACATTTGCTAATCATTCGAGATATTTCACCTCCCGAATGGACCCTACTTTGAGAAGTTTAGTTACCTCGTCCGTTATAAACGCGTGCTTTACCTCGGACTGGGGTCTTCTCTTTTGCTTCACCGGTTTGAACCTAGGGTCCATGCTTAGCCGATGCATCGTTATCTCCGGGGGGGTCCCTATTATGTCTAAATGGGACCAAGAAAAACAATCTATGTTATCAATAAGAAATTAAATAAGCTTTTTCCTAAGTTCGGGGGTTAATCCCGTTCCCAGGTATATCTTTCGCTCGGGTAGGTACTCGATCAATATAACCTGTTCCAGCTCTTCGACCGTTGATTTGGTGGCGTCAGAATCTTCGGGAACAATAAAAGTTCGAGGGGTCAGAAAATCCTCCTCTTCTTCTTCTATCTCTTGCTTCCTTGATTCGGTCGAGGCTGGTGGCTGTGATTGCTATTTGACTTCCTGTTTACTTTTGATGCTCGACCTTTCCGAGATTGATAGTGTCGATACCGGCGTTACCTCATCGACCGCAAATATTTCCTTTGCAGCATGTTGCTCCCCGTATACTGTTTTTACACCGACCGACGTCGGAAATTTCATCATTTGGTGGAGAGTCGAAGGGACTGCCCTCATATTGTGGATCCAAGGCCTTCCGAGTAGGGAATTGTACCTCATGTCGCCCTCGATTACGTGGAACTTGGTATCTTGAATGGTTTCAGCCACGTTCACCAGTAGAATAATCTCCTCTTTAGTTGTTTCACTAGCCATATTGAAGCCATTTAAGACCCGAGCTGCGGGCAAGATTTGATTTTGTAGGTCGAGCTGCTCCACGATCCTCGATCGGATGATATTCGCCGAGCTACCTGGATCCACTAAAACACGCTTAACTTGAACTTTATTTAACAAGATAGAAATTACCAGAGCGTCGTTGTGGGGCTGAGAAATACCTTCTGCTTCTTCGCCGTTGAATGATAAAGTGCCTTCGGGCACATAATCTCAGGTACGATTTTCCCTAGTGATTGATACCGTAGTGCGTTTGAATATGGGTCCCTGTGGGGTGTCGACCCCATCGACGATCATATGAATGATATGTTGGGGCTCCTGTTCATTTTTCCTATTGGCGTCCCTTTCTCTGAAATGATTCTTAGCTCGATCGCTGAGGAACTCTCGAAGATGGCCCTCATTAAATAGACGGGCTACCTTCTCCCTTAATTGCCTGCAATCCTCGGTCTTGTGACCATGCGTGCCATGATACTTGCACATCAAATTTGGGTTTCTTTGGGAAGGATTGGTTTGTATGGGTCTGGGCCACCTAGTATCTTTGATCCTTCTGATTGCCAATACAGTGCCCGATGCATCGATGCTAAAGTTATATTCTGATAACCGAGGTGCCTCTGTGGGATCAGCATACTTGTCAAAACCACTTTTGCTCATAAGTCCCCGAGAATTCTATCCTCGATCACTTCTTCGATCGCTCCGGGCGGAATTGCGTCCTGAACCATTGTTCCTTCGATCTGCGGTAAATGGTTGATATCGGTCTCTGTTCGATCTTGGCTCCTTGTCGACGTCCCTCTGGTTTTTAACTGCCGACCTGTTTGTATGTACTGAACTGGAAGAGGTTCCTAATTGGTCGTCCTCGACCCTGATCTTCGATTGATATCGATTGTGCACATCTGCCCAAGTTACAGCTGGATACTCGATCAAATTTTGTTTCAACTGTCGTGATACTATCGAACTCCGCTCGTTCAACCCTTGGGTGAAAGCTTGAACGGCCTAATCCTCTATGGCCGGTGGCAACTCCATGCGTTCCATTTGAAATCGGGATACGAACACCCTCAACATTTCATTATCCCGGTGTTACTTTGAAAAGGTCCGATTTCCTCGTTGCGACCTTTATGGCCCCGGCATGTGCCTTTACCAAAGAATTTACCAACATGGAAAACGAGCCGATGGAATTTGGTGGTAGGTTGTGATACCGAATCATTGCTCCCTTTGAAAGGGTCTCTCAGAATTTTTTCAACAGCACAAATTCGATTTCATCATCTTCTAAATCGTTACCCTTGATGGCGTATATATACGAAGTAACATGCTCGTTGGGATCGGTGGTCCCATTATATTTGGGTATGTCTGGCATACGAAACTTCTTTGGAATAGGATTCGGAGACGCACTTAGAGGAAACGGCTTTTGTACAAACATCTTCGAATCCACCCGTTTCAAGTTTGGCGGTGCCCCCGGTATCTGGTTAACTCGAGAGTTGTATGTCTCCACTTTTTTATCGTTGGCTTCGATTCTCTTCTCCCCCGATTCAATTCTTTTGGTGAGCTCCTCGAGCATTTTCATTACCGTAGAATCAGTCCCCGATTCGTTACCATTCGACCTTTCCGGTACTGGCTCGGTACGATGAGTAATTTCTGGCTCGACCCTATTCAGAGCTCTATGTTGATTTTGTAACTGAGCAATAGCGACTTACTGAGCCTGAAGCATCTCGAATATCACTTGGAGACTGACTCCTTCGCCTCCTCTACTATGTGTTCCTTGGTCACTAGATCGACCTTCTCTGCGTACGCTCCCCTCGAGATCTGCGCCTAGGTCCGCATTTAAAGCAACGTGCGAACTGACATCGACTGGGTTGGCAACCGGTGCTCGCCCGAAAATAGCCCGTGGCACCTCGACTCCTGGAGCAATCACATTTTCGTTTTCACCGTGGAATCCGTGGCCATTGTCACCGTGTGTGGATGCATTTTGTGAGTTTTGACATGTTTTAACCTGAAAGCAAAGATACTTGACAAGAATAAGCGTAAAATAGTGCGTTTTACCAAAATCAGTATTGAACAATCACTATTATCCTTAGCCCCACGGTGGGCGCCAAACTATTTACCCTTACAATTGAGTAACAATTAAACTTATATTGTGGTTTTAAGGATATGTGATTTAAACCAGTACCAATTGATAAACAATGAATTAAATAGATAAATTGGATAGTAAAATAAATCAAACCGGTCTGCAAACAATGCCTCGACCTTGATTCGAGATAGTCTCGAGGTTAGTTAATAAGAACAACAGAGGATGGAACAAGCAGCGATGAATAGTAAGTAAGACAAAGAAAGTAGCGTATATGTATATTTTTTCAGTGGATTATGATACCTTACAAATGATTGGAACTCCTCTTTATATAGTAGATGAAACCTAATTATGGTATGTCTCTAATTTTAGAAAGAAATCCGTATAAACAACTAGTTAACCACTGCTGATTTGGTCTGTTCCATGATTCACGCCATGATCCTCGACCAATCACGGATATCCGTCCCGAGATTCACGCCGTGATCTCCGACCGGTTACTGATATCTCGCAATTCCGTTATTATGCTTCCCTCGAAGTCGGTCATACTTGGTCTTGATTGTTGTTGGTCTCGGTTTCAACGTACACTTCGATCTCTAGGCTCGATGTCTTATCTTCGAACTCGGGTCTGATTTATTACGAGACTACTCCCGATGCAATTCCCTTGTCTCGATCAAACAACAAAATCGGGTAGGCCCCATTTTTACCGTATACATATGGTTAAATTTGTAAATTGATTTTTAACTTTGGTGCATCCCACTTTGAATTCATCCAACTCCTTCTGGAAGACACTCCACAAATGCTTGCCGTGTGGGTTCCGACTACCATTTCCAAATTCACTCAACACGCTTAAGAAAAGCCATAACCCCCCCACCCCCACTCCCACTCCCCAAAACCAATCCCAACCTAACCGGGTCGACCCGTTACCTTCCAAATCGTTTTCTTCTCTTTCCTCTCCCCTTCCTTGATACTTCCCATAAATTCATTGCCTTACGACCAAATTCAATCATGATAATCTCGAGTTGAATCAAATTTCCTCTAGAATCATATACCTTCGAGTTGATCATTGATCAATCGTCTACTCTAATCCCAACTTCTAATTAACAGGTACTGCGACGTAGACAGCATCATTTCCCTTGTTATTTCATTTCAGGTCAGGAATTCATTCTTTCTCAGAGCTTTTAATTATAAATATCAATTACTTCTTGGTGTTTTAATTGCAGAATAAAGCAGGTTTCGCCGTTGTCTGTTGTATAAGCAAAGATGTTTTCGAAGATATTTGGGAAACCCAAGCAGGAAACTAATGCTCTTGCGACTCTTGACAAATTAAACGAGGTATAATAATCGCTATTTGCCCATTAATTATATTAACTGTAACTATTGAAATCAATAGTGGAAAAAGAATGTCAGTTGCTTTTGTTTGAACGCAGATCAATGGAATAATTGATCCCAGGAAAAATTCTTAGGGTTCGGCTGTGAATTTATTGATACTGCTAAACTCTTTTAAGTCGTATACAGCTGACTTCATTTATTTGCATAAAGTACACCGAGTAGCTTTGGCGCAAACATTGTATTTGTGTTAAAACAATTCATTTAATATGCATAAATAATTTATCAAGAACCCAGGGAACAAAAATAATTGTTGTCTAGAACCCCTAAACTAAATATCCTAGCTCCTCCTCTGCGTGTAGGTGATACCGACTAGTTGGGATTAAACTAGTTTTCAGTGTAGGGATAAATGTGAGATTTATAGATTACCCTAACTTGCTTAGAATACAAATTATTTAGCATTGTAATCGAATTGACCAGCACAGAGCGGGATGGATATAGAGGAATTGTATAGCTAAGTCTCCAAGGGGATGTCCTAGTGGTTGAGACATACAACTTGGAAATCCCGTGTTTGACTTGCAGCTATAACACTTGGTAATTGGTATTAGGCCATCTAGCATGATTACCTTGAGAAAGAAAAACTGTGTTTGTGGCTGCCTGATGGATTAAGCGAGCTGTGCACCCTAATTCGGATACCACCTATATTTTTAAAGAGAGGACTGATTTAATCGATCCCGAATTTGGTGTACTAAGGCATATTGATTGCTTGATTGTAAAGCTATCTTCAAAATCGATGGTTGATGGCCATTTAGAGGGGCATATCTTACTATCTTTCAAATTGTCGCCTGACATTTAACTAGGTACGAGGATTGTCATTAGTGTGTCATGAGGATGTATATCTAAGAGGTAGCCTATCAAGGATGATCTTCCTTTTTACTGGTTTCATTTTTCAATACATTTGCTTCTCGTCATTCTTCTCATTAGGACGTTGGGGAATGTAGTTATGTGCTGCTCTCTTGCGAAATTGCAGTCCTTGTTCTTTTTACTGTTGGTGCCTCAGGAGGAATTCCCATTAGGTTGACAATTTCGTTCCGCATTCGTTGGGCATATTACATGCGCTGTTTTATTTATTAGGTAATTTATTCTATTTGGATAGCATTATAGGATTGGATCTCTATTACCAATGAGAATTGCTCTGTTAGGTCGTCATAGGTGATACGGAGAAAAGTGGTGGTTGAACTCTGTGCTTGTTAGGGAGCATTATTTACCCTGTTTGTTTACTCACAATTGTAAAATTTTATACAGGTCAAATGGATTGTTTTTCCTGCTTTGTGGATGATTCGTCCATTGCGAGAAGGTGCATATATTTTGAATTTTTTTGTTTTTCATTTGTCCAGACTCTGGAGATGCTTGAGAAGAAGGAGAAAGTGCTTCAGAAGAAGGCTTCTGCAGAGGTTGAGAAGGCCAAAGATTTTACAAGAGCAAAGAACAAAAGAGGTATGGATGAATCTTTTGTGCTTTCATGGAAATTTTAATTTTCTAGATCCTGTTTTGCTTATGTCGTGTGGACTTTGTATTAGATAATACTCTTATTGCTCCTTTATATCTTGCTTCATATTTAGATAGGTATAATGGGTTAGTTTGTTAGTCACTGGCTTTGTAGATACTTGTTGCACTTCGTGACTGGATGCGGCACCTGAATGGCTCTACATACTTGCTCTTTTAGTTGCATATCACTTTGTTTGCCCCCTTTGAATTATCTAGTATGTGATAACACAGTTTAAAGAGCATAGGAAGTTCTCTAGATCTGTTATCTCTTGATATTTCTTACCTTCTTTTCTCAACTGAAGAGAATTTACGTGATACTTGCTGTGCTGGCCTACATGAGTAATTGTCATTTATGATGCAGCGGCAATACAATGTTTGAAGAGGAAGAGGCTCTATGAACAACAAATTGAGCAGCTTGGCAATTTCCAGCTTCGCATCCATGATCAGGTTTGCTTGTTAATTAGTAACCTTTGTTTAGTGTTCCATGAAATATTGGTCATACACCTATTCACTTGTCAAACTTTCAATTTCTAGATGATAATGCTAGAAGGTGCAAAAGCTACAACTGAAACTGTTGATGCTTTGAGAACTGGAGCATCCGCAATGAAAGCAATGCAGAAAGCAACGTAAGTAACAAAGTTGCTCTATTTTGTTATATCCTCAAATTACTAAAGCACATGTATCCTATTTGTTTTTACCCTATTTTTTATTCATATGATGTCTGGAGTATATTTGGGTTATTGGTATGGTTCTTTTCTCCTTTCTCTGATTAAAGATTGCATTGTATTGGCAGGAATATTGATGATGTGGACAAGACAATGGATGAAATAAATGAACAGACTGAGAATATGAAACAAATACAGGAGGCTTTGGCTACTCCAATTGGTGCAGCAGCTGATTTTGATGAGGTTCCCGATCTATCACTTGATTATGCTTCCCTATGAGCTCTATGGCATTCTTTGTTGGACAGTCTATATTCTATGCTAGAGTACTTTGTCAACGTAAAATGCTTATGCATTTCTGCTATTTCTGCTGTTGCAGGATGAATTGGAGGCAGAACTTGAAGAGTTGGAAGGTGCTGAATTGGAAGAGCAGCTCCTTCAACCAGCAACTACTGCCCCTGATGCACCAATCCATGTTCCTGCGGGGAGGCAACCTGCTCGGCCCATTCCTCAGAGGCGTACAGCTGAGGAAGATGAACTTGCTGCTTTGCAAGCAGAGATGGCTCTTTGAGCTAGTCCCTCTTTTGTTTTAACCGGTAAGCTGTCCTACCAGTCCATCTGAATATTAGTCAGTATGATTTTCAACTGGTAACTTACTGATTGGTGAAATGAGAGCACCTGTCTTTGAAAGATTTCACCTAAGACATGCAATTGCCCGAGCCTTCTTGGATTTGAATGATTGAGGTCCTCAGCTGCATTGCATGTAGTGTATCTAGATTTACACTCATTTGTTTGCAATAACTTGGAGGAAAGTGCTTGTCTGCAATCATTTGTTGGTTTATGATGATATTTTTCTTCTGCAGATATTATCACGGGTAGCTTACATATATAGACTGGTTGTACGCATGCATGAGACTACTGCAATTACTTTCACATGCGAGAGACTACTGCAATTGCTTTCACATGCGAGAGACTACTGCAATTGCTTTCACATGTCTCGATATCTATGTCGGTTAGTAGGACTATGTACATAATTGTGTTGCAGAAAATGGTGAATTCCATGAACATCAGAATTTATGGTTCATGCTTAAGTGAATCTTATGTTCACTACGTCCCTTTTTTCTTAAACAAAATTAAGAATCTCCTTTGTAATCTTGTACCATCTCAGAAGGATGATTATATGAAATGTTTTGTCTGCTTCTGCAAATTGGTGATTGAATGGCTGGTGCATGTCGGTAGTTTGTCGTTTTTTTTATCCAGTCATTGCTTACAAAATCTTGAGCTAAAACCTTGATATGCCTTGATCTTTCCCTGCTCATGCTGTACGCCTTGGTAGTTTAGGTCTGAATGGCAATTGATTTTGGACTAACTTCACGACTTCTGGTTTTGATCTGTGCAGAAGTATATCATATTCTTATTAGTTCATGCCAAAGTATATTTCATTCTTATCTTTTGATGTTTCCTTGTAGCATCGGAACTGAAATGAGCTCTTGATTTATGGTCCGAAAAAATGAGATTTAGTTGTAGGGTGTCTTGTGAGTGATTAAACGAGTCATGTTAGATTATTAGCAATGTAGTGAATGGACTTGCATGCTATTCTGCATAGGGGTGAAAAATAAGAAGTTTGGATTTTACAACTATGAGAATAAGTCACATGCTTGTTGTCAAACCCTCCCTTTCTTCTGAATCAAGAGACCATCTTTAGTCCTTCGGGGAAAGAAGTAGCTTTGCTAGAGGCGGAGCCAGAATTTAAAGTTTATGGGTTCGAAATACTAGTCTTTCTAAGCTGCTGGGATCTAAATTAATAATTCTTATATTTCAATGAATTTCTTACTACAAATTCAGGTTTGGATCAAAGCTATTGGGTTCAGCTGAACCCGTAGCCGAAAAGCTAGCTCCGCCCTGGCTTTGTAGGTAACTCTGCTTCTATCCTTTGCTTGTGTGAAGGTTCCAAGTCCATTTTGCTAGGTCCGGTAGCTTATGGTGAGTTTAATCAAGATACTTGAATGGCGCATTTGTAATTTCTCAATTCTTGAGTTCTCGAATAAAGCGTAAATGGAATGACAATTGTTTCTTTGTTTCTTCAGCAATATGTCAGAATTATTTTTGGAGATGTTCTCCTCCCCAGTCCCCGTCTCCTAGTGGTAAAGATAGGTTATGAATGGCTGATTGGCGGGACAGGAGTCTCTGGGGAATGTAAAGTCTCAAGCATTGGACGCATTGCGTACTAGAAAGGAGAAGTAAAATTATAGGATTTATGCAATTTAATCGTGAAGTAAACAAATGAAGAATTTCTGCCTTAGAAAGAATACACGAGGATTGATTTGTCGTACAGAATAAATATGAAATCTACAATACCAATCAACTACCAGAAGAAGAAGAAAAAAAAGACAAAAAAAAAAGGACATGGGTACAATAAAGTGCTCAGTGAATCATGTAGGTAATTGCCAAAGCAACCAGCATAAGCACATAGGCTATTCCTTGATCAATTGCAACTCCTGCAATAGTAAATAGATATGCTCACTTTCAAACTGTTAAAACAACTCATAGACAAGCACATAAGTCAGATTCGTAAAACTTGTCATTTATCTAAAAATTGAATACAACTCTTCTCTTGTGACAGTTGCGAGGTAGGAAGGGGAAGGGGGGAGGGGGACTGGAAGGAGGAGAGAGAGAGAGAGAACAAAGTCACAAACCGTCGTTTGAAGGGGCAGGGGCTGGCTCAGGGACTTGAGCATTGATAAAAGGAATAGCCAATGCTAGAAGAAAAGCCAAAACTATCATTAAATAGACTCTTAAGACCTCCATTTTCACCTTCTTTTTTCTTCCTTTTTTCTTGAAACAGAGCAGAGACCATGCAGCACACTTTGAGACCCTTTAAATCCTTCTACTAGAACTAGAATGTTGTGCCAACGCTGCCCTAAAAGGTGGTATTTAAAGGAGTCAGAGATGAGAGGGAATCCTTGACTGTCACCTTTTTTGAATTTTAATTAAAGGTATCTCCAATCAGTAGCCACTCTGTCATTCTCTTTGTTCCAAGTTTGTTAAGGACCAAGAGCCGATTTCAGCCGTTGATCATGGCCACGTGTAAGGACAGCAAACGCTGCATGTTCTGACTACAGGCAGTATTGAGCTGTAGAGTATATACTCCATCTGTTCTAATTTATGTGAATCTGTTTGATTGGGCACGAAGTTTAAGAAAAAATAAAAAAATTTGGAATTTGTGGTCCTAAACAAATCAGAAAGGGATCCAGTGTATTTGTGTGGTTATAAAAACTTCTCATTAAGGGTAGAATTAAAAGTTTAAGCTAAATTATTTTGAAATTTAGAAAGGGGTCATTTTTTTTAGAACGGACTAAAAAGAAATAGGTTCACATAAACTGAACGGAGAGATAAGAGAGTAGTAAAATGGTGGACCTCGTACAATGCTTGAAAATTCCTTTTCACTCCCCACATGGAATAAATGATTGGCTGTCAAATATGATTTGTGTCTCTTTCTTTAGTTATTTTCAAATTTCAAAATAGATTCTGTTGCTCCCCAATGCACACATAAATATTCGTAGTCAACACGTAATAAAGTGATAATAAAGAGTATTGAACTCACAGAGACTTGTCGTTAACTATCTACTGTAACGACCCGCTCGATCGTTTTGAGTATTTTAGCCCTTATTCCCTATTTATTGCTTTCTCGATGCTATATTGTGATTATGTGACTTGTCAGGGTATTTGGTTTTGATTTCAGGTGAGTTTTGGAGTGAAATGGGACACATCGTCCCTAAGTTGGAGGTTTAATTTGTAAGAGTTGACCGTAGTTTGACTTTTGTGTAGACGACTCCGGAATGGAGTTTTGACGATTTCAATAGCGCCGTATGGTGATTTTAGACTTAGGAGCGTGTCCGGATGTTGATTTGGATGTCCGTTGGTCGTTTCGGTGTGAATTGACGAAAGTTAGAAGGTTGAAGGTTTGCAAGGTTGGAAAGTTTGACCGGGAGTTGACTTTATTGATATCGGGATCAGTTCCCGATTCCGAAAGTTGGAATAGGTCCGTTGTGTCATTTATGACTTGTGTGCAGAATTTGAGGTCAATCAGAATTGATTTGATAGGTTCCGGCATCGAATATAGAAGTTAGAAGTTCATTTGACTTGAATCGATGGCGATTCATGGCTCTAGTGTTGTTTGACGTGATTTGATGCTTCGAGCATGTTCGTATGATATTTTAGGAGTTGTTGGTATGTTTGGTCGAGGTCCCGGGGGGCTCAGGTGTAATTCAGACCATATTCGGCGCATTTTGGAACCTTAAGGATTGCTGAAACTACTGGTTTTCTGCAGGTCAGTTTTCTTTCTACGCGTTCGCGAAGGTTTTCCCGCGTTCGCATAGAGTCTTCAGGGGTTGCTGGAAATTTACCCTTCGCGTTCGCGAAGGTTCAGTGGGTTTGTGCACTGTGATCGCGAGCAGGGAGCCGCGTTCGCGAAGAAGAGAGGCAGGCTGGGGACCTCGCACGTTTGGTCTACGCGTTATGAGGATTTGCATTCGCGAAGCTTGGGATCGTTTGGCCTTCGCGTTCACGAGTGGGTTATCGCGTTCGTGGAAGAGGCATTTTGGCAGCAGCTTAATTTGTGCTTCGCGAACGCGAGGCACTTTCGCGCGCGCGAAGAAGAAATCACTGGCATCAGAATATAATTTCAAAAATGAGGGTTCATGTCATTTTCCATATTTTGGACCTAGAGAGCTTGGTGTGAGGCGATGTTTCAAGGGTTTTTCAAGGGTATTGTTAGAGTAAGTGATTCTAACATAGATTGGACTATATTTCATGAATCAATTACTATTTTCATCATTTAGGGATTTGAGTTGAAAATTTGGGGGAAAATGGTTAAAAACTTGCTAGACTAAATTTTTAAGTTTTGAAAGGCGACTTGAGGTCGAATTTGAGTAATTCTTGTATGGTTGGTCGGGTTCCGAGACGCGGGACCGGGTTGACTTTTTATTTTTTTGTAAAGATCGTAATTTTATTATTCGAATTAGTTTCCTATAGTTTATTTTTATGGTACGAAGTTGTTTTGGCTAGATTCAAGCCGTTCAGAGTTGGAAAATCGAGCGAAAGGCCTACTAGTGGATTGAGTTAGTGTGTGTTGAGGTAAGTGTTTGCCTACTTTGTGTGGGGGAATTACCCCTTAGGATTTGTGTTGTTTGTGATAACTGTGATGTGTGAAAGTCGTGTACGCAAGTTGACGGGTGTGTGCACGGGCTAAATGTGAAAATTACCGATTTTAGCTATGTAGATTCCTTTCATGCCTTAATTGAGGTATCTTATCATGATATATTCGTCACCATTAGTCTATTTTCACATGTTCTACTTGTCTTATCTCTTACTTGCTAATTGCTCTACGTGTTTAATTGAAGTTCTTGTTTCCTTTATTCCTTATTCATTATTTAACCGTTGAACTCCTTACTTGAAGTTGTCATTCTTGGAATATCTTGTTGTTGAAATTGGTATTGAGTTATAAAGGTCGTGATTCACATTGAGGCAAAGTGTTAAGTTGTGAAATACTATTATGTTGAGTTGTTCACTTTCGGTTGTTATTGTCGAGACTTTGTGTACATTATGGTTGAGCCGTGGACTCCTTATTGTGCAAATACTGTTATTTTTGATTTGTTTGGAAAGTTGAGATATTGGGCACTTGCGATGCGATTTGTGATACGTTGTAATATTGATACGCATGCGGTGGTATAAAGTTTTGGGGTTGAAACGCATGCGGTGAAATATGGTGGGCTTGATGTGCGTGGCTAGTAGGGGAACTACTAGATGCCATGCGGTGTGATAAGGTGGGCTAAAACGCGGGATGCTATTTCGGAAAAAAATGATTTTCAAAACTAAATGCAAGGCTCCCGCGGTGATATAAGGAAAGACTGTAAATTATTCTTGAGACTACGAGGCGGTACCTCGGTAGTGACTCTTGTTGGCATTTCTCTATTGCTGCACTTGTCTTTAGCTGCTTTGTTTCCTTAGCACATCATTTCTTGTTTTCTCCATATTGCATCAATTTCATTAGTTCCGTGTAGCTAACCTTGACATGCTATTGTTGTTTCAATTTCATTACTATCATTTCTATACTGCCATACAATTGTACAATTTCTTTTCCTATTTATTCCAGTAGGGGCTTGACCTGACCTAGCCACTACTCTACCGAGGTTAGGCTTGGCACTTACTGGATATCATTGTGGTGTACTCATGCTACGCTTCTGCATATATTTTTCTGCAGATCCAGGTACCTCCTACCAGTCCCGGCATTAGTGAGCTGAGTTTGTATTTGGAGACTTCAAGGTACACCTGCCGACGTCCGTAGGCCTCGGAGTCACCTTATATCTATTTCTATATTTTCCTTCTTTTATTAGATACAGTTGTATAGGGATGACTATGATACCGTTGTAGAGCTTGTGACTCGATATCACTAGATTTTGGGGAAATTGTATATGTTGAGCAGTGGAGTTTATTTTATATAGATGTTGAGTATTTAAGGGTTTATTTATTATTTCAGTTATTTCTGCGTAAATGTTAGGCTTACCTAGTCTTAGAAATTAGGTGCTATCACGATATCCTACCGAGGGAAATTGGGGTTGTGACAAGTTGGTACCAGAGCTCTAGGTTCATAGGTATTATGAGTCACAAGCAAGTTTAGTAAAGTCTCGCGAATCGGTACAGAGACGTCTGTACTTATCTTCGGGAAGCTACGGAGCTTTTAGGAAAGCTCCACTTCTTTGATTCCTTATCGTGCGGATTAATTGACTTAGAAATTCTAAACCTCTGTCTTTCTATTCTCTCACAGATGGTGAGGAAATACACAACTAGATCGGATGATCAGACACTCGTGCCCCTTGCTAGAGCCACGAGAGGGCGGGGCCGGGGCAGTGGCTTAGGACGAGCACATGGTGTAGCCAAAGCACCAACCCGAGCTACTACAGAGGAGCCGCCAGTAGTTCCAGTTGGAGGGCAGACATCTGATGCACCTGTCACTACCCCTACACTTCAGGAGATTCTCGCCCAGGGTTTGAGCATATTTGACACTTTAGCTCAGGCGGGGTTGATTCCACTTGCTCCTGCTACATCTCAGGCCGAGGGAGGAGCGCAGACTCCCACTGCCCGTACCCCAGAGAAGCAGGTCTAGGTTGACCAGGTCCTAGAGGTCATACCAGTGCAGTCGGATGTCCCAGTTCAGCCTGAGGTTAGGGCAGAAGCTTCTGAGGGAGAGAAGCTCAGGCTCGAGAGGTACAAGAAGTACCACCCTCCTGTTTTCAGCGGTTTGGCTTCAGAGGATGCAACGGATTTTCTTGAGGAGTGCCACCGTATCCTCCGTATTATGGGTATTGAGGAGTCGAGTGGGGTTACTTTCACTACGTTCCAGCTTAAGGGAGCGGCTTATCAGTGGTGGCGAGCGTATGAGTTGGGTAGTCCAGCCGAGGCAATTTCTCTCGCATGGGCTTAGTTCTTAGATATGTTCATGAGGGATTTTGTTCCCCAGAGTCTTAGGGATGAATGGAGCACAAAGTTTGAGCAGTTGTGCCAGGGTGCTATGACCGTGTCGGAGTATGCAGTCCGTTTTAGTGATTTGTCCAGGCATGCACCAACCTTCGTTGCTACTGTCAAAGAGCGAGTTTGTCAATTTATCGTGGGGCTCAAACCTGTTATCAAATTCAGCATGACTCGAGAGTTGGAGATGGACATCCCACACCAGCAGGTAGTATAGATCGCTAGGAGATTGGAGGGTATGTGGTCCCGGTAGAGATAGGAGAGGGAGGCCAAGAAGCCTCAAGATTCTGGCACATATAGTGGTGCTCGTGCCCCAATTGCAACCCGTCGTGGTAGGGGCTATTTGAGCCGCCTTGTTCATTCAGCACTTCCAGCCTCTAGCAGTATTCCGGCCACTTCCATGCCTCATGTTCCCCATTATGCACCGCCATTATCTAGTACACCTCCTGCACGGGGTGCTTTCAGCGGTCAGTCCAGCCGACCAGGCTCGAGCCATTTCCAGCAGCGACGTCTTCTGAGAGCTTGTTTTGAGTGTGGTGAAACTCGTCATATGGTGAGGGACTTCCCCAGACTCAGGAGGGGTGCACCTTCACAGACTACTCAGGCCTCACGTATTCCATAGGGTCCTCAGGCTTCTCAGACCATGGTTACTGCACCAGTTGCCATTCCACCTGCACAACGAGCTAGAAGTAGAGGCCGGGCAGGTAGAGGTTGCCCTAGAGGGGGAGGCCAAGCCAGATATTATGCTCTTCCTGCTAGGACGAAGGCGGTTGCATCCGACTCAGTTATTTCAAGTATTGTTCCGGTTTGTCATAGAGATGCGTCAGTCTTATTCGATCTAGGCTCCACTTATTCCTATGTATCATCTTACTTTGTTCCATATTTGGGTATATCCCGTGATCCTTTGTATTCTCCTGTCTCTGTGTCCACACCTGTAGGAGATTCCATTGTTGTTGACCGTGTGTATTGGTCGTGTTTAGTTTTTCTTGGTGGTTTTGAGACCAAAGATGATCTATTATTGCTTAGTATGGTAGATTTTGATGTTTTTTGGGGCATGGACTAGTTGTCGCCCTATCATGCTATTCTTGATTGTCACGCCAAGATGGTGACATTGGCTATGCCAGGTTTGCCGCAGTTGGAGTGGAGGGGTGCTTTAGATTATGTTCCTAGCAGGGTGGTGTCTTTCTGTAAGGCACATCGGATGATTGGGAAGGGGTATGAGGCATATCTAGCCTTCATGAGAGATGGCAGTATTGATACTCCTACCGTTGAGTCAGTTCCGGTTGTGAGGGATTATCCAGATGTATTTCCGGCGGATTTTCTAGGCATGCCGCCCGATATGGATATCGATTTTGGTATTGATTTACTGCCGGGCACACAACCCATTTCTATTCCACTATATTGTATAGCCCCAGCAGAGTTGAAGGAGTTAAATGAGCAGTTGCAAGAGTTACTTGATAAGGGTTTCATTCGGCCCTGTGTATCACCTTGGGGTGCTCCGGTCTTGTTTGTAAAGAAGAAGGATGGTTTGATGCGCATGTATATTGATTATCGATAGTTGAACAAGGTTACAGTGAAGAACATATATCCATTTCCACGCATCGATGACCTATTTGATCAACTATAGGGTGCCAAAGTGTTCTCAAAGATTGACTTGTGTTCAAGCTATCATCAGTTGAAGATTTGGGAGCCGTATATTCCGAAGACTGCCATCAGGACTTGGTATGGTCATTACGAGTTCCTTGTGATGTCATTTGGGCTGACCAACACCCCAACAACATTCATGCACTTTATGAATAGTGTATTCCAGCCCTATCTTGACTCATTCATCATTGTGTTTATTGACGACATCTTGGTGTACTCCCAGAGCTTGGAGGATCATGAGAAGCACCTAAGGGCCGTGCTTCAGACCTTGAGAGAAAAGAAGTTGTATGCAAATTTTCAAAGTGTGAATTTTGGCTTGATTCGGTGGAAGTTTTGGGTCATATCATGTCGAGTGAGGGGATTAAGGTAGATCCAAAGAAGATTGAAGCAGTGCAGAGTTGTCCCAGACCGTCTTCAGCTACTGAGATCCGGGGTTTCCTTGGTTTGGCAGGATATTATCGTCGATTCATAGAGGGTTTCTCATCTATTGCTGCACTTATGACCAGATTGACCCAGAAGGGTGCTCCGTTCAGGTGGACCGATGAGTGTGAGGAGAGCTTTCAAAAGCTCAAGATTGTTTTGACTACAACCCTAGTGTTAGTGTTGCCTTACAGATTCAGGATCTTACACTGTGTACTGTGATGCGTCACGTATTGGCCTCGGTGCGGTGTTGATGCAAGACGGTAGGGTGATTGCCTACGCATCTAGACAACTGAAGGTGCATGAGAAGAACTATCCTGTCCAAGACCTTGAGTTAGCAGCTATTGTTCATGCCTTGAAGATTTGGCGGCACTAATTGTACGGTGTCCCTTGTGAGGTCTATACCGACCATCAGAGTCTACAACATCTGTTCAAACAGAAGGATCTTAACTTGCGACAACTGATGTGGTTAGAGTTGCTTAAGGACTATGATATCACCATTCTATATCATCTTGGGAAGGACAATGTGGTGACCGATGCCTTGAGTCGCAAGGCGGAGAGCTTGGGCAGTTTAGCATATCTACCGACATCGGAGAGGCCATTAGCATTGGATGTTCAGGCCTTGGCCACCAGCTTGTTAGATTGGATGTTTCGGAGCCGAGCCGAGTTTTAGCTTGTGTGGTCTCTCGGTCTTCTCTTTATTATCATATCGGAGAGCGTCAGTATGAAGACCCCCATCTGGTTGTCCTCAAGGACACAGTTCAGCACGGCGATGCTAAGTAGGTCACTATTGGGGATGATGGTGTGTTACGGATGCAGGGCAGGCTATGTGTGCCCAATGTAGATGGTTTATGTGAGTTGGTTCTTCAGGAGGCCCGCAATTTGCGGTACTCTATTCATCCGAATGCCGCTAAGATGTCTCGGGACTTGAGGCAGCACTATTGGCGGAGGATAATGAAGAAGGACATAATGGAGTATGTAGCTCGGTGCCTAAATTGTCAGCAAGTAAAGTATGAGCATCAGCGGCCAGGTGGATTGCTTCAGAGGCTAGAGATTCCAGAGTGGAAATGGGAGCGGGTTACTATGGACTTTGTTGTTAGGCTCCCACAGACTCAAAGGATGCTCGATGCAGTATTGGTAATTGTGGATAGGTTGACCAAGTCGGCTCATTTTATTCTAGTGGTGACTACTTATTCTTCAGAGCAGCTGGCTCAGGTTTATATTCACGAGATTGTCCAACTTCATGGCG
This sequence comes from Nicotiana otophora, assembly GCA_000715115.1. NCBI lineage: Eukaryota > Viridiplantae > Streptophyta > Magnoliopsida > Solanales > Solanaceae > Nicotiana > Nicotiana otophora. The sequence goes on from AWOL01S0008347.1 coordinate 367,140, forward strand.
TGTCGGTATCCATCATCTCTTACCGGGGTACACATTTTACATCGCGGTTCTGGAGGGACGTACAACGTGAGTTAGGCATGCGGGTTGAATTGAGCGCAACATTTCTCCCTCCAGACAGACGGATAGTCCGAGCGCACTATTCAGATATTGGAGGATATGCTTCATGCATGTGTGATGGAGTTTGGGGGTTCTTGGGATCAATTCTTACCGCTTGCGGGGTTTACCTACAACAACAACTATCAGTCGAGCATTCAGATGGCTCTATACTCGTTCGAGGATGAACGTTTGTTTTAAGAGGGGGAGAATGTAACGACCCGGCTGATCGTTTTGAGTATTTTAGTCCCGATCCCCTATTTATTGCCTCCTCTATGCTATATTATGATTATGTGACTTGTCGGGGTGTTTGATTTTGGTTTCGGGTGAGTTTTGAAGTTAAATGGGACACATAGTCCCTAAGTTGGAGGCTTAAGTTGTAGGAGTTGACTGTAGTTTGACTTTTGTTAGATGACTTCGGAATGGAGTTTTGATGATTCTAATAGCTCTGTATGGTGATTTTTGACTTAGGATCATGTCCGGATGTTGATTTGTAGGTTCGTAGGTCGTTTCGATATGAATTGGCGAACGTTAGAAGGCTGAAGGTTTGAAAGGTTGGAAAGTTTGATCGAGTGTTGACTTTATTGATATCAGAGTTGGTTCTTGATTTCAAAAGTCTGAATAGGTTCATTGTGTCATTTATGACTTGTGTGCAAACTTTGAGGTCAATCGGAGTTGATTTGATAGGTTTCGGCATCGAATATAGAAGTTAGAAGTTCATAAGTTCATTAGACTTGAATTGATGCACGATTCGTGGTTCTAGTGTTGTTTGATGTGATTTGATGCTTCGAGCGTGTTCGTATGATATTTTAGGACTTGTTAGTATGTTTGGTTGAGGTCCCGGGGGCCTCGGGTGTAATTCAGACCACGTTCGGCGCATTTTGGAACCTAAGGATTGCTGAAGCTACTGGTTTCTACAGGTCTGGTTTCCTTCTACGCGTTCGCAAAGGTTTTCCCGCATTCAGGTAGAGTCTTCAGGGGTTGCTGGATATTTACCCTTTGCGTTCGCGAAGAAAGCCACGTGTTCGCGAAGGTTCAGTGGGTTTGTGCTCTGCGATTGTGAGCAGGGAGCCGCGTTCGCGAAGAAGAGAGGCAGACTGGGGACCTCACGCGTTTGGTCTACGTGTTTGTGAATAAGGCTTCGCGTTCGCGAAACTTGGGATTGTTTGGCCATCGCGTTCGCGAGTGGGTTCTCGCATTCGCGGAAGAGGAATTTTGGCAGCAACTTAATTTGTGCTTCGCGAACGCGATGCAGTTTCCACGTTCGCGAAGAAGAACGCATCGCGTTCGCGAAGAAGAAATCACTGGGCAACATAATATAACTTCAAAAATGAGGGTTCATGTCATTTTTCATATTTTGGACGTAGAGAGCTCGGTGTGTGGAGATCTTTCATGGGTTCTTCAAGGAGATTATTGGGCTAAGTGATTCTAACCTGGATTGGACTATATTTCATGAATCTATTACTATTTTCATCATCTAATTAGGGATTTGAGTTAGAAATTTGGAGAAAATGGTAAAATACTTCCTAGACTATCTCCTTAATATATAACTTTGCATAATCTTCTGCTGTATATGTAGATCTGACCGGTAGGAAATGAGTTGATTTCGTGAGCCTATAGACTATCACCCATATGGAATCCAACTTACGATTAGAACGAGGTAAACCCGTGATAAAGTCCATGTTTATCGCCTCCCATTTCTATGTCGGGATCTCTATAGTCTGCATTAGCCCTCCGGGATTCTGGTGCTCTACCTTCACTTGTTGGCAACTAGGACATTGGGCGACAAACTCAGCAATGTTCTTCTTCATATCGTTCCACCAGTACACATCCTTAATGTCATGATACATCTTCGTTGACCCAGGATGGATGGAAAACCACGAATAATGTGCCTCTGACATAATCCTGTTTCGAAGCCCTGCTACATCTGGAACACACAGACGACCCCTGTATATGAGAACCCCATCTCCCTTGAGCTCTAACAATGGCTTCTTCTGCTGCGGAACTTGCTCTCTCAACTCGACCAACTCTGGGTCCTCGTACTACTTTTCCTTGACGTCAGCTATGAGAGATGATTTTGCAGTGTTTTGAAGTACAACTCCACCATCCTCAAAATCTACTAACCAAACCCCCAAACAAGCCAATTGATGAATCTCTCTAGTTAATTGTCTTTTCTCGGTCTCTACATGTGCTAAGCTACCCATAGATCGGCGACTTAAGGCATCTGCTACAACATTAGCTTCCCCTTGATGGTAGAGAATGTTAACATCGTAATCTTTCAATAACTCAAGCCATCGCCTCTGTCGCAAATTCAAATCTTTCTGCTTGAAGATATATTGTAGGATTTTATGATTTGTAAATACATCAACATGAACACCATATAAATAATGCCTCCATATCTTAAGTGCATGGACAACCGCAGCTAACTCGAGGTCGTGGGTCGGATAATTCCTCTTGTGCTTCCTCAACTGCCTTGAAGCATACACAATTACCTTTCTATGTTGCATCAGGATACATCTTAACTCGACACTTGAGGCATCACAATACACGGCATAACCCTATGGAAGTGTTAGAATTGGCGCTGAGGTCAACTTGTTCTTAAGCTCTTGGAAACTTCGCTCGCAAGCCTCCGTCCATTGAAACTTAGTTGCTTTCTGCGTCAACTTCGTCAATGGTGCCAAAAGGGAAGAAAAACCCTCTATGAACCTCCGGTAGTATCCTGCTAAGCCTAAAAAGCTACGAACCTCTGCTGGAGTGGTAGGTCTAGCCCAAGATTTCACGGCCTCAATTTTCTGAGTGTCTACCTTTATACCTTCATCTGATACAATATGCCCCAAGAATGCTACAGACTTCAACTAGAACTCACATTTAGAAAACTTAGCATACAACTTACGATCACAGAGGGTTTGGAGTACCGCTCGCAGGTGGTCCTCATGCTCATCCTCTAAACAAGAATAAACCAAAATATCATCAATAAATACTATCACGAACAGATCTAAAAATGGCCGGAATAGGCTATTCATCAAGTCCATAAATACGGCGGGTGCATTCGTCAACCCGAAGGACATGACAAGGAACTCGAAGTGGGCATATTGAGTCCTGAAGTCTGTCTTCAGAATATCTTTTTCCTGAACTCTGACCTGGTGGTACCCTGACCTCAAATCTATCTTTGAAAAGCATCTAGCCCCCTGCAACTGATCAAACAAGTCATCGATCCTTGGAAATGGATACTTATTCTTAATAGTTACCTTGTTCAGCTGCCTATAATTGATAGACATCCTCAGGAGCCGTCTTTCTTCCGCACAAATAGTACCTGTGCACCCCAAGGTGAGGTACTGGGCCTGATGAAACCTTTCTCCAGCAAAACTTTTAACTGCTCCTTCAACTCCTTCAATTTGGCAGGTGCCATTGTATACGGAGGGACGGATATTGGTTGAGTTCCTAGAAGCAAATCAATGCTAAAATCAATCTCTCGCTCTGGAGGAATACCTGGAAGCTCATATGGAAACACATCTGCATACTCTTTGACTATGGAAATAGACTGAAGTGTAGGTATCTCAGCATCTACATCTCTAACTCGCACAATATGATAAATGCACCCTTTTGCGATCATTTTTCTTGCCTTCAGAATGGAAATAAACCTACCTCTTGGTGTCGCTGTATTACCTACCCATTCAAGGACTAGCTCACCCGAAAAATGAAATATGCAGGTCCTCCCTCTGATCTGTCCCCGTGAACTCTGGTGGACTCAAAGCAATAAAACTCTCGGACCCTTAAACTCCCAGACCCCTCAGAAGCTCCTGGACTAGCTCATGCCCTAGCCTGTTGCTGGGTAGCTACCAACTGTGTCAACAAATGCACCGCACTCCTCAAATCTTGATCTGATGGAAGTGGAGGGAAACCTGGATGTGCGGTATCCCTAGGAATCTCCTCAGGTGGTGGAGGAGCCGGTAATGGATGAGTATGGGTCTCTCCTTGGGCCTTAGACTGGGCCCCATCTACTGGGGGTACCTGCTGGTCCTCTCACCCGCTAATGTATCTCTCCTCTAGCTAGCAGTAGTCTTCCTAGTCACTGTCATCTGTCCATGCAAACACCAACACGTAAGTTTAACTCGAATTTCCTATAACTCCGTTCTATAGGGAAGAAGAGGCGAAATGGTCCAGTTGAGCGCCATAGGCAGCATGGGGCGCTACATGTGGCACACAAAACAAAATGTTGAAAAGTTGAGCGCCAGGGCCAACGCCCCACGCAGCCCTGGACGCTCAAAACGTGAACATGTCCTATTTCGACCGGGACTTCATTATTTCGACACCATGATGCCCCCAACTCATATAAAAGCTAACCTAAACCTATTTTGAGGGGAGGCCGTGACTTTGAGAGAGAAACAAAAGTGCGAAACACCCGGGAGAACGTATTTGATCAATGCTTCCATTCTTCTTCTAGTATTCATTGATTTTATGTTTGAAAACATTATTTTTGATGATTGTATGAACATGGGTGGCTAAGAACCCTATTGTTCTGGGTTCATGGGTGCTGCATGAATGTTGACGTTTGGAAATTAAATTGACGAGATTGTATTTATCATATTGGGTTGTTTATTTAATTCTGTTTATAATTATTTTGCTGAGTAGCTAATAGTGAAATACTATCTACGAATCTAAAGTTGAACTCGAAAGTGGAAATTCTAGATTGCATATAGAATTAAATAGAGCAAGTTTTTGAACCTGGGCATCGGGGAACAAATTTGCAATTAGGATAGAAATATACCTAATTACTTTGCTTGGTTGAAATACAGGAAGTGTAAATATATTCTTGTTAGTCTTAATTCTATAGACATATGGGCATTAAGTTAGCTTCAACACACGAGAAAGAACTCGACAGATTCTTATGAGTAATATCAACCATGTCAATCAACAATCCAAATAAATCAATTAGTCATTTTAACCCAAGAACGCAACAAGATTGTTAGCTAGCCTATGACCCCGAAATATCCTCTCCTACTGATCTTTATTCGAAATTGCTTAAGTATTGTGGTTTATTTTGATTTATTTCATTGTTGATAGTTTCTTAGATAGTAAAGTAGTCATTTACACATTTTGTGATAAATCTCTTAAATAGATAAGTTATTTGAGTTTGAATCAGTCAAAAGGTAATCATAAGTCTCTGTGGGAACGATACTCTACTCATTACTCTATTACTTGACGACCGCGTATACTTGCGTGAGTGTGTTTGGTCACAACAAGTTTTTAACATATTTCTATGTGTAGGAATCATTCAGATGCGATTTGGGGCGAAAGTGCGCGAATTCGAGCGAAAATGGAAAGAAAATGTGAAATGGCCCAGCTGAGTGCCACAAGCAGCGTGGGGCGCTGCTACCTGTGGCGCACAAAATAGAATGTTTAAAAGTTGAGCGCCAGGGCCAGCGTCCCACGCTGCCCTGGACGCTCAAAACATGAACATGTCCTATTTCGACTGGGACTCGGTTATTTTGACCCCAAGACGCCCCCAACTCATATAAAAGCCAACCTAAACCTATTTTGAGGGAAGGCCATGACTTTGAGAGAGAAACAAAAGTACGAAACACTCGAGAGAACGTATTTGATCAATTCTTCCATTCTTCTTCTAGTATTCATTGATTTTATGTTTGAAAACATTATTTTTGATGCTTATACGAACATGATTAGCTAAGAACTCTATTATTCTGGGGTCATGGGTGCTACATGAATGTTGACGTGTGAAAAGTAAATTGACGAGTTTGATTTTATCGTATTGGGTTGTTTATTTAAATCTGTTTTTAATTATTTTGCTGAGTAACTAACAATGAAATACTATCTACGAATCTAGAGTTGAACTCGAAAGTGATAATTCTAGATTGCATATAGAATTAAATAGAGCAAGTTCTTGAACCCGGGTGTCGGAGAACGGATTTTCAATTAGGATAGAAATATACCTAATTACCATGCTTGGTTGAAATACAGGAAGTGTAAATATATTCTTGTTAGTCTTAATTCTATAGACATATAGGCATTAAGTTAGCTTCAACAGACGAGAAAGAACTCGACAGAGTCTTATGAGTAATATCAACCCTGTCAATCAACAATCCAATCAAACCAATTAGTCATTTTATCCCAAGAAAGCAACAAGATTGTTAGCTAGCCTATGACCCCGGAATATCCTCTACTACTGATGTTTATTTGAAATTGCTTAAGTATTCTGGTTGATTTCGATTTATTTCACTGCTTAATAGTTTCTTAGGTAGTAAATTAGTCACTTAAACATTTTGTGAGAAATCTGTTGAATCGATTAGTTATTTGAGTTTGAATCAGTCTAAAGGTAATCATAAGTCTCTGTGGGAACGATACTCTACTCATTACTCTATTACTTGCCGACCGCGTATACTTGCGTGAGTGTGTTTGGTCGCAACAAGTTTTTGACATATTTCTATGTGTAGGAATCATTCGGATACGATTTGGGACGAAAGTGCGCGAATTGGAGTGCAAATGGGAAGAAAAGGTGAAATGGCCCAGTTGAGTGCCACAGGCAGCATGGGGCGCTGTTACCTGTGGCGCACAAAACAGAATGTTGAAAAGTTGAGCGCCGGGGCCAGCGTCCCACGCTGCCCTGGACGCTCAAAACATGAACATGTCCTATTTCGACTGGGACTCGGTTAGTTTGACCACAAGACGCCCCCAACTCATACAAAAGCTAACCTAAACCTATTTTGAGAGGAGGCCATGACTTTGAGAGAGAAACAAAAGGACGAAACACTATGGAGCATGTATTTGATCAATCCTTCCATTCTTCTTCTAGTATTTATTGATTTTATGTTTGAAAACATTATTTTGGATGATTGTATGAACATGATTGGCTAAGAACCCTATTTTTCTGGGGTCATGGGTGCTACATGAATGTTGACGTTTAAAAATTAAATTGACGAGTTTGATTTTATCATATTGGGTTATTTATTTAATTTTATTTTTAATTATTTTGCTGAATAGCTAACAATGAAATACTATCTACGAATCTAGAGTTGAACTCGAAAAAGGGAATTCTAGATTTCATATAGAATTAAATAGAGCAAGTTCTTGAACCCGGGTGTCGGAGATCAGATTTGCAATTAGGATAGAAATATACCTAATTGGCTTGCTTGGTTGAAATACAACAAGTGTAAATGCATTATTGTTAGTCTTAATTCCATAGACATATAGGCATTAAGTTAGCTTCAACAAGCAAGAAAGCACTCGACAGATTCTTATGAGTGATATCAGCCCTATCAATCTACAATCCAAATAAACCAATTAGTCATTTTATCCCAAGAATGCAACAAGATTGTTAGCTAGCCTATGACCCCGGAATATCCTCTCCTACTGATTTTTATTCGAAATTGCATAAGTATTGTGGTTGATTTCGATTTATTTCATTGTTGATCATTTCTTAGATAGTAAATTAGTCACTTACACATTTTGTAAGAAATCTCTTAAATCAATAGGTTATTTGAGTTTGAATCAGTCAAAAGGTAATCATAAGTCTCCGTGGGAACGATACTCTACTCATTACTGTATTACTTCACGACCGCGTATACTTGCATGAGTGTGTTTGGTCGCAATAAGGTTTTGGCATATTTCTATGTGTAGGAATCATTCGGATGAGATTTAGGACGAAAGTGCGCGAATTGGAGCGAAAATGGGAAGAAAAGATGAAATGGCCCAACTAAGTGCCGCAAGCAGCGTGGGGCGCTGCTACCTGTGGTGCACAAAATAGAATGTTGAAAAGTTGAGCGCCAGGGCCAGGGCCAGCGTCCCACGCAGCCCTGGACGCTCAAAACATGAACATGTCCTATTTCGACTGGACTCGGTTATTTCGACACCAAGACGCCCCCAACTCATATAAAAGCCAACCTAAACCTATTTTGAGGGGAGGCCATGACTTTGAGAGAGAAACAAAAGTACGAAACACTCGAGAGCACGTATTTGATCAATTATTCCATTCTTCTTCTTGTATTTATTGATTTTATGTTTGAAAATATTATTTTTGATGATTGTACAAACATGGGTGGCTAAGAACCCTATTTTGCTGGGGTCATGGGTGCTGCATGAATGTTGACGTTTGAAAATTAAATTGACGAGTTTGTTTTTATCATATTGGGTTGTTTATTTAATTCTGTTTATAGTTATTTTGCTGAGTAGCTAATAGTGAAATACTATCTACAAATCTAAAGTTGAACTCGAAAGTGGAAATTCTAGATTGCATATAGAATTAAATAGAGCAAGTTCTTGAACCTGGGCATCGGGGAACGGATTCGCAATTAGGATAGAAATATACCTAATTACCATGCTTGGTTGAAATACAGGAAGTGTAAATGTATTCTTGTTAGTCTTAATTCTATAGACATATATGCATTAAGTTAGCTTCAGCAGACGAGAAAGAACTCGACAGATTCTTATGAGTAATATCAACCATGTCAATCAACAATCCAAATAAATCAATCAGTCATTTTAACCAAAGAATGCAACAAGATTGTTAGCTAGCCTATGACCCCGAAATATCCTCTCCTACTGATTTTTATTCGAAATTGCTTAAGTATTGTGGTTGATTTCGATTTATTTCATTGTTGATAGTTTCTTAGATAGTAAATTAGTCATTTACATATTTTGTAAGAAATCTCTTAAATCGATAAGTTATTTGAGTTTGAATCAGTCAAAAGGTAATCATAAGTCTCCGTGGGAACAATACTCTACTCATTACTGTATTACTTGACGACAGCATATACTTGCGTGAGTGTGTTTGGTCGCAACAAGGTTTTGGCATATTTCTATATGTAAGAATCATTCGGATGTGATTTGGGATGAAACTGCGCGAATTAGAGCGAAAATGGGAAGAAAAGGTGAAATGGCCCAGTTGAGCGCATGGGCCAGCGTCCCATGCTGCCCTGGATGCTCAAAACATGAATATGTCCTATTTCAACTGGGACTCGGTTATATTGACCCCAAGACGCCCCGAACTCATATAAAAGCCAACCTAAACCTATTTTGAGGGGAGGCCGTGACTTTGAGAGAGAAACAAAAGTACGAAACACTCGAGAGCACATATTTGATCAATTATTCCATTCTTCTTCTAGTATTCATTAATTTTATGTTTGAAAACATTATTTTTGTTGATTGTATGAACATGGGTGGCTAAGAACCCTATTGTTCTGGGTTCATGGGTGCTGCATGAATGTTGACGTTTGGAAATTAAATTGACGAGATTGTATTTATCATATTGGGTTGTTTATTTAATTCTGTTTATAATTATTTTGCTGAGTAGCTAATAGTGAAATACTATCTACGAATCTAAAGTTGAACTCGAAAGTGGAAATTCTAGATTGCATATAGAATTAAATAGAGCAAGTTCTTGAACCTGGGCATCGGGGAACAAATTTGCAATTAGGATAGAAATATACCTAATTACTTTGCTTGGTTGAAATACAGGAAGTGTAAATATATTCTTGTTAGTCTTAATTCTATAGACATAT
>AWOL01S0008347.1:383415-443187 GCA_000715115.1 Nicotiana otophora
GGGGGGGGGGGGGTGATTCCTAAGGCAACACATGAGTAAAAGTAAGATGGCGCAAGTTTAGAGCCAGTGAATGATTTAAGGCCGCCATCGCCAGTCACTTCGAGGTCGCCATAGTAGGGGAGGTTAGTCAGGCAATGGTCAAGCCCGTTGCTATGCATTTCCCGCCAGACTAGAGTCAATTACTTCCGATGCCGTGATCACATGTATTGTTTCCATGTTCCACATATATGCTTCACTGTTATTTGACCCTGGTTCCACTTACTCTTATGTGTCATCCTATTTTCTCGTTATTTGGATATTCCTCGTAATTATTTAGATATGCTTGTTCATGTAACTACACTGATGGGTGATTCTATTGTAGTTAACCATGTATATCAATCGTGTGTGGCTACCATTAGGGGTTATGATACTAGGGTCTATCTCTTGCTGCTTAGTATGGTTGATTTGGAGGTAATTTTTGGTATGGATTGGTTGTCGACATATCATGCTGTTCTTGATTGTCACGCTAAGAAAGTGAAGTTAGTTATGCCGGGTTGCCAAGGTTGGAGTGGAGGGGCTCCCTAGATCTTGTTCCCAGTAGAGTGATTTCAAATTTGAAGTCCTAATGGATGGTTGAGAAGGGGTGTTTGGCGTTTTGGCCTTCGTGAGGGATGTTAGTGCTGATACTCCTACTGTTGAGTCAATTCCAGTAATGAGGTAGTTCCAAGATGTGTTTCCTGCAGACTTGTCGGGCATGCCACTCGGTGCATCACTATTCCAACATGCCGTATGGCACCAATAAAGTTGATGAGGAATTAAAGGAACAACTTCAAAAGTTTCTTGATAAGGTTTTCGTTAGGCCCAATGTGTCGCCTAGGGATGCACTGGTTCTATTTATGAAGAATAAAGATGGTTCTATGAGGATGTGTATTGACTATAGGTAGCTGAACCAGGTTACTATCAAGAACAAGTACCCACTACCGCGTAGTGATGATTTGTTTTATAAGCTTCAGGGTGCTAGGGTATTCTTAAAGATTGATTTGAGATCGGGGTACCATCACTTGAAGATTCCGAGCTTCAGATATTCCGAAGATGGCATTCAAGACCCGCTATGGTTAATATGAGTTCTTGGTGATATCTTTTGGGCTGACCAATGCCCCAACAACCTTTATGCAGTTGATGAATAGTGTATTTCAGCCATATCTTGATTTCTTCATCATAGTTTTCATTGATGATATTTTGGCATATTCTCGCAGCTGGGAGGGCCATGAGAAGCACTTGAGGATCGTGCTCTAGATTTTGAGGGAGAAGAAGCTATATGCTAAATTCTCCAAGTGTGAGTTTTGGCTTGATTCAGTGTCCAGTGAGGGCATTAAGGTTGATCCGAAAAAGATTGAGGCAGTTCAGAGTTGGCCCAGACCGCCTTCTGCTACTAAGATCCAGAGTTTACTTGGGTTGGCTGTGTATTGTCGCCGCTTTGTGGATGGGTTTTCATCTATAACAGCCATATTGACTAGATTGACGTAGAAGGGTGCCCCATTCAGGTGGTCTGATGACTGTGAGGAGAGCTTTCAAAAGCTCAAGACTGCTTTGACTACAACTCCAGTTCTGGTTTTACCTTCAGGATCGGGTTTTTATATAGTCTATTGTGATGCTTCACGGATTGGCATTGACTATGTGTTGATACAGGAGAGTAGATTTATTGCTTATGCTTCGCATCAATTAAAGCCCCATGAGAAGAACTACCATGTACATAATTTGGAGTGTGCAACCATTCTTCATGCGTTCAAGATATGGAAGCATTATCTTTACGGCATGTCTTGTGAGGTGTTAACAGATTACAAGAGTCTCTAGCACTTATTCAAGCAAAAAGATCTGAACTTGAGGTAACTAAGATAGTTAGAGCTGCTAAAGGACTATAATATCACCATTATTTGTCATCCTGGTAAGGCCAACGTGGTGGCCGAAGCTTTGAGTATGATTGCTGAGAGCATGGGGAGTCTTGCTTATATTCCAGTTGGGGAGGGACCATTAGCATTGGATGTTCAGGCTTTGGCCAATCGGTTCATGAGATTGGATATTTCGGTGTCCAAAAGAATTCTTGCCTATGTTGTATCCCGATAGTCCTTGTTTTAGCACATCAAGGCACGTCAGTATGATGCTCTCCACTTGTTTGTCCTAAGGGACATAGTGCATCACAGTGATTCTAAGGAGGTTACTATTGGTGATGACGTGGTATTGAGGATACAGTGTCGGATCTGTGCTACGAATGTGGATGGGCTGTGTGAGTTGATTCTTGAGGAGACCCATAGTTTGCGGTATTCCATTCATCCGAGTGCCACAAAGATGTATCAAGATTTGAGGTAGCACTATTGGTGGCGGAGGATGAAGAAGGATATTATGGAGTATGTCACTTGGTGTTTGAACTGACAACAAGTGAAGTATGAGCATCAGAGACTCGGTGATATTCCAAAGTAGAAGTGGGAGCGTATTACTATGTATTTTGTTGTTGGTCTTTCACTGACCTTGAGGAAATTTGATACAGTATGGGTCATTGTGAACAGATTGACCAAGACTTCACACTTCATTCCAGTCATGACTACCTATTCTTTAGAGCAGCTACCTCAGATCAATATCCGGGAGATTGCTCGCCTTCATGGTGTGCTCGTGTCTATTATCTCGGATCGAGCCACACAATTTACATCGCATTTTTGGAGAGCAGTGCAATGTGATTTGGCACATAGGTCGAGCTGAGTACCCAATTTCATCCCCAGACGGACGGACAGTCCAAGCGCACTATTCAAATTTTAGAGGACATGTTACGTGCATGTGTCATTGATTTCAAAGGTTCATGGGATCAGTTTCTCCCATTAGCAGAGTTTGCCTACAAGAACATCTTTCAGTCAATTATCTATATAACTCCTTATGAGGCCTTATATGAAAGCGATGTCATTCTTCGGTTGGTTGGTTTGAGCCTGGGGACGCTAGGTTGTTGGGCACTGACTTGGTCCGTGATGCTTTGGAGAAGGTGAAGTTGATTATGGAGCGGCTTTGTACAGTGCAGTATGCTGATAGGAAGGCTCGTGATGTTGCATATATGGTGGGTGAGAAGGTTCTGCTAAGAGTTTCTCCCATGAAGGGTGTGATGAGGTTCGAAAGGAAGGTCAAGTTGAGCCCTAAGTATATTGGTCCTTTTGGGATTCTTGAGAAATGGGGTGAGGTGGCCTACATATTTGCATTGCCACTCAGCTTATTAGTAGTTCATCCAGTGTTTCATGTTCTATGCTCCAGAAGTATTATGGTGATCTGTCACATGTTTTGGACGTCAACACGGTGCAGTTGGATGAAGATTTGACTTATTACGTGGAACCGATGGCCATTTGGATCGACATGTTTGAAAGTCGAGATCGAAGAAAATAGCATTGGAGGAGGTTCACTAGGGAGGTGAGTCAGTCGAGGAGGCTACTTGGGAGACTAATAGGAGATGCGGAACAGATATCCCTACCTTTTTTGAGATTCCAGGTATGATTATAGACTCGTTCGAAGATGAACATGGGAGAATGTAATGACCCAACCGGCCTTTTGAGTATTTTATCTCCATTTCCTTGGTTTGATGCCTTACATATGCATATTTGTGGTAATGTGACTTGCCGGGGTGGTTGGTTTGGTTTCGAGGAAGTTTTGGAGTGCATTGAGATACATAGTCCCAAGGTTGGATGCTTGAGTTATGAAAGTTGGCCAAAGTTTGAATTTTGTGTAGACGACTCCCGAATGGAGTTTTGATAGTTCCAATAGCTTCATATGGTGATTTTGGACTTAGGCATATGTCCGAATGTGGATTTGAAAGCCCGTAGGTTGGTTTGGTTCTTTTTGGCAAAAGTTGGAAAGTTGAAGGTTTGAAAGGTTGATAAGTTTGACTGAAAGTTGACCTTGATGGTATCAGGTTCGGATTTTCTTTTTCGGGAGTTGAAAGAGGTACATTGTGTCATTTGGAACTTACATGCAAAATTTGAGGTCATTTCGAGTTGTTTAGGCTTGTTCGGCGTAAGTTTTAATTTCAAAAGTTGGATTAGTTCCTTAAGCTTGAATTGTGGTGTAATTCGTGATTTTGATGTTGTTTTGTGTGATGTGAGGCCTCTATTAAGTCTTTATGATGTTTTTTGGGATTGGTTGGTGTGATTGGACGGGGTCCTGGGGGCCTCGGGTATGTTTCAGATGGGGTTCAGACCATTTCTCCATGTTTTGGAATTGCTGATTCTCAGTTCTGGCTTCTTCGTGATCGCTACAAGGCAGTCACATTCGCAGAGGGTATTTATGATTGCAGGAGAGTTTTTGCTCTCGTGTGCGAAGGAGTGATTGCGTATGTGAAGCTTGGAGGGGCAGTGCCCTTCGCGTTCACATTGATTTGATCGCATTCCCGTACAAGAGGAGGTCAATTGGGGGCATCGGGCTTTTTGTAACGACCCAGTCGGTCAATTTGAGTATTATAGCCCCGTTGACCCATTTATTTCTTACTTTGTACTCACTTGTTGTTATGTGAATTGCCGAGGTGGTCGATTTGTTTCCGGGGATGTTTCAGAATGAGTTGGGACACTTAGTCCCAAGGTTGGAAGCCAAAGTTGAAAGAGTTGACCGGATGTTGACTATTGAGTAAATGACTCTGAAATGGAGTTTTGATGGTTCCGATAGCTCCGTATGGTGATTTTGGACTTAGGAGCATGTCCGAATATTGATTACGAGGTCCGCATATGATTTTGTCTTGAATTGGCGAAAATTGGAAAAATAGAAGTTTGGAGAGTTGAGAAGTTTGACCGAGAGTTGGCTTTGTGGTTTCCGGGCTCCGATTTTTGTTCTGGAAGTTGGAATAGGTCAGTTGTGTCATTTATGACTTGTATGATAAATTTGAGGTTAATCGGAGTTGATTTGATAGGTTTCGACATCGATTGTAGAAGTCAAAAATTCATTAGTTTTATTAGGCTTGAATTGGGGTGTGATTCGTGTTTTTAATGTTGTTTGATGTGATTTGAGGCCTCGACTAAGTTCGTATCGTGTTTTAATACTTGTTGATATGTTTGGTTGAGGTCCCTGGGGCCTTGGGTGTGATTCATATCATGTTCGGTGCATTTTGAACTTCGAGGGACTGCTGATTTTGCTGTTGTTGGTTTCCTTATATGCGATCGCGAGTGTAGGATCGCGATCGCGAAGAGTATTGTTGGAAGCTAGGGAATTTGTGTTATGCGTTCGCGAGAAGGTGTATGCGATCAAGAAGCTTGGGAAGGCAGTGCTACGTGAACACGTGTGTTAGGTCGCGTTCGCAAAGAAGAATGGAGGAGATTTAAGTTCACGCGATTTGTTCTTCGCGATCGCGTGAAGAGGTTTGCGATCGCCTTAGGTCTGGGAGTCAGCGTATCGCGTTCGCGACTTGGTCTTCGCGTTCGCATAGGCTATTTTTGAGGGCATCTTATTTTTGTTCTTCGCGATCGCGAAGAGGAACATCTGGGCAGACTGTTAAATATAAAAAACGAGGGTTAGAGTTACATTTCATAATTTGATTTTGGGAGCTCGGATTGAGGCGATTCTTGGAGGAATTTTCAAGGAAGTGATTGGGGTAAGTTATTTTAACTCGGATTTGATTAATATACATGAATCTATCATTGCTTTTTATCATTTAATTAGTGTTTTTGGATCGGAAAAATTGGGAAAAATTGTAGAAACTTCATAGGCATAAAATTGAGGATTTGAAGGTCGATTTGTGATCGGAATTGAGTAATTTTTGTATGGTTGGACTCGTGGTTGAATACCTGTTCGGATTTTATTAATTTTATTGTATTCCGAGACGTGTGCCCCGGGGTTGACTTTTTGAGTTGACTTTTTGACTTTTGTTAAAGAACTTAGCTTTGTCATATGTAATTGATTCCTATAGCTTGTGTTATTGTATTGAGTTGTTTGTGGCTAGATTTGAGGCATTCAAAGGCCGATTCGCGAGGCAACTCATCTTTGGACTTAGGAGTTTGACTAAAGTTTCTTATGTCTGGTGCATTCGTGTCACGACCCAAAATCCCACCTTAGGCATCGTGATGGCACGTAGTCTCTAAGACTAGGCAAGTCGATTACTTAAAATAGTTAAACCAGTTAAACATGATATTTTAAAACAAGTTTAATATAAGTACCGACATAAATGTGACACAAGTCTACGCGATGATAATCACAATCTCCCAAGACTAGGTAGTACATAGTCATGAACTCTAGATGAATACATAGAAATATCTCAAAAACAAAGTACAATAATGTTTGGATAATGAGTTAACAGTTAACAGTATAATCAAAAGGAAAAGGACTCCAAGGGACTGCGACAACCAAGCAGCTCTACCTTGAATCCTCGCGATCAAGAAGCTATCTCTGCTTGAGTCCGATATCTCCAATACTTGGATCTGTACAAAAATAGCTTGTGCAGTATATAAGTATAAAGCTAATAATGAAATCAAGATTCAGTAAATGGCAACAAAGAATAAACATGTGATATAAATAGTATAGTAATCAAAACACCGTTAAAGTACCAGTGAAACCAAATAAGGTAAACAAGTGACAATCGAACAAACAAGTCATTCCAACACAAGTTTCACAACAAAATTACTCCGAGATACCTCATCTCAAAATCACAAGTCACGAGTACCAAATCACAAATCATGTACTCATGGCACCTCATGCCCACATTATTAATTACAACCGTACGGACAACTCACGTGCCAATACCTTAATCCACCCGGCATAGTTACAGGCTTACTATCATGATCTGCCTGGTGTAGTCACATGCTCAACATCACAATCCAGCCGGCGTAGTCACAGGCTCAATATCATAGTGGATGCATATAATACAAGAATACATGTGATTGATCAATGAATGGCAAGTTGCATACTCCCGAACCGGTGTACACGGCATGCTACGGTATATGCTTGTGCCAGTGTACTATTACTATCCAAGTCAACAAGTAATATCAAAGACATCGAGGAGTTCATTCAAAACAACATAGCAAGTAACGTAAGGTGCATGACATGCACAAGGAAAATCACACCATCACACGAATATCATCAATATTATGCCCTCTGGCCGTCACATATCATCCCTGACATGGACACCCTTGTCTCTCCGTATTGACAATATCATAATAGCCACCCTTATCACTCCACCCAGATAATACATCACAATAGCCACCCATATCACTATGCATAATATCCACCCTTATCGCTCCGCCCAGACAATAAACACAATAGCAATCTATATCACTCCGCATAATCAATAACAATAAGATACCACCCTTATGCTCTGCATTGCAACAATCAATCGACACACAAATCCACATGTGCTAACGTCACAACAACACGACATATCAATTTGTACCATAAGTGCCCATAGGCCACAACCTTTCCAAAATAACAATAGCAATGTCACCACAATATATAGCCCACGGCTCAACCATGATGGGAACAAGAATCTCAATTACAACAGAATGAAACGTAAAATAACTGTCACGACCCAAAATCCAACTAGTCGTGATGGCACCTAACCTCACCCGCTAGGTAAGCCAAATAACACAATCTGATTCAATTAATAATTAACCGACTATAATACACTCCCCAAGGACTGGTAGTACAAATCATGAGCTTCTAAGAATAGAATTTACAAAGCTGATATGAAGTAAATACATCTTCTGTTTGAAAAGTACATAAACAGAGTTTTTATAATCTAAAGCTACCATGAAAAGAGGAAGCTACCATAAGAACGCATGTAAATTTTCAAATCCGGCAACCATCGAGCACAACAACAACAACAGCCAATATCTGCACGCAATGTGCAGAAGTGTAGTTTCAGTACAACCGACCTCATGTACTGAGTAAGTAACAAACCTAACCTTAGGTTGAAAGTAGTGACGAGCTTCCACCAAGGTCGGGTCCAAAACCAATAGTCCACAACAATCCATAATAACATAAAGCAAATAATACCAGAAGTAACTCAGAGATAAAATGCACATCCAAATCATGATTTCAAAAATAATAGTTCTTCCTTTCAAATCCATTAGTGAAAACTCAAATCTTTTGCCGGAGTTGCCAAAATGTGAATAGTTTGAAAATAATAAATTTCTCCCAAAATCTTGTTAATAATAAATAAGATGTTTCATTTTCCTTCTGGATAACCCGTGTAAAAACAAAATGCATCACTATGCCCATCTGTCAAAGATGTGTGAAAAATAATGAATGATGTGATGCAGTACATCATGAGGAAATACATCTATATGCCTGTATATCATGTGTGCATGCCAATGCGATGCAACTCAATGATAAGATCATAAACATCCCCTCGGGCTTACCTCACAATCACTCGTAAACAGCCCCTCGGGCATACCTCACAATCACTCGTAAACAGTCCATCAGGCATACCTCACAATCACTCATGCCTCCCAGTCACTCATCACTCAGTAGGTACCTGCGCTCACTGGGGTGGGTACAGACTCCGGAGGGGCTCCTTCAGCCCAAGCGCTATAATCTGCACGGACAACCCGCGTGCTGCACGGACAACTCACGTGCTATAGTATCAATATCTGTATCCACACGGATAANGAAGGCAGAACCTTCATTTAATTCCGGAGTTGCGCATGTTTAGCCCATTTCCTTCATGGTTTGGGCGATTGTGGAGCATTTTGAGAAGGGATTTCAACTATCAACTTGAAGGTAAGTTAGTTCTTCACACTTTGAGTTAAATTCATAGATTATGGATAGATTATAACCGGTAAATCTTGGAAATCAAGGGTCTAGATGAAAAACCTATATTTTTATAGAAAGGAGATTTTCACCACTAAAATGGTTATGGAATTGGATAGAAATCATAGGTTTGAGTTCATAAGGCTATCGGTAATGATTATCTTCGAAAACTTTCGGAATCCGGGCACGTGGGCCCGAGGGTGATTTTATTGACTTTTTGAACGGAGTTGGGAATTGTTGTAAATAGGATTATAATGAGTATTAGAGTATATATTTATGGATATGCTTACTTATTAACTAGTTTTGGGGCGTTGGGCATCGATTTGAGTTGATTGAATGGCTTGGGAGCCGATTATGAAACTTCGGAGCGAGGTAAGTCTCCTTTCTAACCTTATAAGAGAGAATTAACCCCATAGGTGAAAGAAATTAATATATGCTTATAATTGTGGCACGAGGTGACGAGAGCCCGTACGTAGCTACCAGTTATGCCTATGTCCGGGTAGTCTAGGTTTACATCATGCCTTGTAAACATTGTTGTGTATTTATGTTATTATTTGCCTTGAGAAGATGCAAGATTGAGGTTGAGTAACGATTATCTTGAAAGAACGGAAATTTGAAGAAATTTAGATTTAAAAGGTTTCATTTGAACTTAGTAATTTCAACAAGAATTGGGGAATATTATTAGAGCTTAAGAAATCTATGTGTAACCGCATCGCATGTATGATTCGCGAGCGGGGTAATTTCTTAAAACTCTTCAAGTTGTATTTCCCTTATTTTGAAAAAAATCAAGAAATAAATTTGATTTAAATGTTAAAATTATATTTGGCCGCGTCGCAGGTAGGATTCCCGAGCGGGGTATTTCCTTAAATTTATATTTGATCGCGTCGCATGTATGATTCGCGAGCGGGGACCGCGTCTCATGTATGATTTGCGAGCGGTGGAAATTTATAGATGCATCTATGGTTCGCGCCATTCGACCCTCTGGCAGTGCACATTTTAAATATTATGTTGGATCGGGCTGTACGAACAAAGTATGATTTGTGCATGCTTGTATTGCTTGCCCTGAAATTTATGACAATTGATATGGCCTCACTGGCCGGAGATATAAATTGTTAATTATTCTGTAAATCCATCTGTTACAAGGTAAATTGAAGTAAATTTACGACTTCAAAAATATTAAAAATGCGAATTTAATTGACTATTTAGTGTTGGCATGCCTGATAGTGGTGTCCGCCACTATCACGGCCTTTAACGGATTTTGGGTCGTGACACAAGATCTGCGAAACACCGGCAGCTATCTCAAAATCTCTGGATAATCAACTGTGCGAAGAAATCAACACCCACTGTGTCCGGAAACACCTGGATCTGCACACGAAGTGTTGGGTGTAGTATGAGTACAACAAACTCAGCAAGTAACAATACTAAAAAGAACTGAATGTAGTGACGAGCTTCACAGATGAGTCCAATTACAGTAATTTCTAACATAATAGGTAGACATGCTTTCAAGTTCAACATTTAAGGCCAAAACAGTAATTTCATGTTATGTTCAACTGAAACATAAGATAATATCTCTCAGAAATTTCAAAAACAGTGATATGTGACAGCTGAAGTGCAACAATAAAGAAATCAAATGCATCCTCTCAAGACCACAGTCACTCAGCCATTCCATTCATCAGAATTCAGCAGTCGCACTCAGTAGGTACCTGCACTCACTAGGGGTGTGTACAGACTCCGGGGGGGGGCTCCTTCAGCCCAAGCGCTATAATCTGTACGGACAACTCACGTGCCATAATATATGGATCCGCACGGCCAACTCACGTGCAATAGTATAATATATGGATCCGCATGGCCAACTCACGTGCTTCAAGGCCAACTCATGTGCAATAGTATAATATATATAAAGCCAACATGTCCTACTGCGGCGTGCAGCCCAATCCCAAAAATATCCTCACAATCAGGCCCTCGGCCTCCCTCAGTCATCTATCTCTCCAGTCTCTCTCTCATTGGTTCACAATGTCATGAGAATAGCCAAAATGATGATATGATGTATCAATAAATAACAACAGAGACTGAGATATGATATACAATGAAATGAATATTATTGAGTATGAATTTTCAATTTAAAATAAATAATTCACAATAATATGACCTATGTGGGTCCCAATGATACTAGCACATAGCCTCAACATGAGTTTTAATATGTTTTTCAGCTCAATTTCATTAACACATAAAACCGCATGGAAAATGCCAAGATTATTCACTACAAAGTTCCACATAAACAATTATATCATAATTTCTATAGTGCACGCCCATACGCCCCTCACCTAGCATGTGCGTCACCTCCCAACAATTCACATAATACATATATTTAGGGATCCTACCCTCAGTTTCAAGATTAGAAGAGTTACTTACTTCGAACAAGCTAAATCCAATGCCGAGCAAGCGGGCAGTCATGCATCATAGGATATGGATAATAGTCTCAAAGAGAAGCATTCTATACATAAGTATTCTAAGTATACATATAAGGTGGCACTTCAGAGATTCAGGTTGATTCTTATAGCTCTTTAATTAATGCCTGCAGGTATAAATAATCAGTTTGACAAGCCCTCATAGTAGACGAGGTCAGCATTCCGTGAAGGATCGGTAAGATTCCACCTCATTCGAAGTCCAGCCGAGTCTAAAAGTTATTGTGTTAGAGTTTTGCTACAAACTTATGGGTAGGCCGGTACCCTGTCCCATTTGATGTCTAATAATCTTAGAGGCTTTGTAGACAAAGGTTCATTTTGTACAGTATGTTAGAGGCCTTGACGGCCCATATGTATTGATGTTTTAAGAACGATGGTTCATTGGTACAGTGTTTGCTCACTTATAGTTATACATTACGAGTTGTGGCCATGTTGGCTCATGATAGTTACAAAAATAAAAGTTATAGAGTGGTTCACTCAGGCTAGTATGGCACCGGGTGCCAGCCATGCCTCCCCAGGTTTGGGGAGTGACAATCTTAATGTTTCTTGCATCATTAGAAGTGTTGGGAAGGTTTGGGACAAGTTTCTAGTTGATACGATGTTGATTACTGGTGTTGGGCTTGATTATGTGCAACTATTATTGTCAGAGTTGTTGCTATGGGCATATGTGTGATGTGTTGCATCGTGTTGTTATACCGTGTGCGCACACTTATGGTTCGTTACAGTTGGTTGAGGTTGATACATGGTGTATGTGTGGGAATCGGGTCTTTGGGTGGTGGGGGGGGTGATCGGATGTTGAAATTTGGTTCTTAGGCTTATCAAAATGGGTGGAAGGAATAGTCTTCAGTTGTGATGGTGTTGCCAAGTTTATGTGGATTGGGGTGACATGGGATCGCCCGTGAGTATGTGTATGGTGATTTCATTTAGTGATTTGATGACTTCGGAACGATTCTTGGCACATTCGAGGACGAACATTTGTTTAAGAGGGGGAGAATATAACGACTCGAACGATCATTTTGAGCTTTAGCATTCTGTTCAGTGGTTTAAGGTCTTGAGAAACTTCATATTATGTATTATGACTTGCGTGTATGTTCGGTTTCGTTTTTTGCGCGTTTCGGGGTTGATATGGAAGGATGATTCTCATTTTAGAATCTTAAGTAGTAAGAGTTGATCGGAATATGACTTCTGTCTAAAAGACTCCGGAATGGTATTTGATCATTCCAATATCTTCGTATGGTGATTTTGGACTTAAACGTATATCCGTATTAGGATTTGGAGGTCCGTAGGTTGATTTGATATTTTTTGGTGAAACTTACACACAGGAACAAGAATTCACTCGCTCTGACAAATAAATTCACGTGCTTCCATGGTCGCACCATAAGCTTTCCCATAGTGTAGGACTAGACTAATCTAAGCTTGATAAATCTAAGATCAAATAGGACTTTACGATTTATAACTGCAGGCTAATAGACAAGTAAGATATATTTGGGTAATATAACAATCAATTTACGCACATACGCATCATAATCCAATCTTTACATGTTCCACCACATCACGAGTATTCTTTCTTTAAGAACTTAAGTATTGGAAACTCACTAGCGATGATAAGATATACTTGGAAAATGTTTTGATTGTTTTCCTCATCTTTTGGTTTTGTTATTTTCTTTCTTTTGTTGTTTTGTTTTATTGTTCTTCCTTTTTTTTTTTTCTCTTAACACTCTCCACATGTTTGCGACTTTCTCTAGCGGTTTTTAGCTTATACAAGTGCACCTTTCATCCCTTTTATGGTTCTACTCAAAAGCTACCAAATTTTCTCCTTATTTCTTTCTAGCACATAGTCTTGCGATTCAAGTGCTTTAGATAAAAGGTTTAACAAAGTCAATTAATAACAAAAGGCGATAGGCTTGTAATGCGGTTGCCAAAGAAAAGGTTTACAAGCTTAAAAGAGCTAGTATGGTAAATATTAATAATATAGGTCAACGGGATAGTAAAACAAATGCCTAAATCATCTCTTAGACTAACAAGACTTACTTATTTCGCTTCGTCACAGACATATGGCAAGTTCTAGACTAACACAGGATAACATAAAACACA
Organism: Nicotiana otophora; assembly: GCA_000715115.1. Taxonomy (NCBI): domain Eukaryota; kingdom Viridiplantae; phylum Streptophyta; class Magnoliopsida; order Solanales; family Solanaceae; genus Nicotiana; species Nicotiana otophora. The sequence continues at coordinate 396,711 of AWOL01S0008347.1, forward strand.
ACTTCAAACCTCTAATACACATTGCACATGACCCATTTAGGACGGGTTCATTCCAACTATCAAGTCAAAACAAGTAATCACATAACCAAGAGATATTAAACAATAAGCACCAGATGAACATGCGAGTCAAGAACTGAGAGAAGGTGTCACATAATAGGCTATTCGATATTTCGACGACATAAGAATTTTCAAAACTTGTCAGGAAGGTAATTCGCATGCTAAGGCTTAAGTGTGCTAGCATCAAACAAGTTCAAAGGCATGTAGGAGCAATTCAATCTTTCCTTAATTTATATTCTAAACTAAAAAGACAAATACCCGATTCAAGTTATATACCTTGAAAAAGTACCGATGCACAAATAAAAATCAAGGGTATTTATTACCTAGCTAAGTCGCTAATACTACCTAGAAGGAAAAACTACCTAATCCTAAAAAAAGATTTTTTTTTGGATTTTTCATTAGACTTCAATCCCTCAAGACAACTGTCCTGGAAATTCATCGTCGGAAAAAAGTTCAGTCTTTTTCAATTTTTTCTTTTTTTCCTCAGATTTAACAATTAGATAGCTACTGCCATAATCTTAACCTACAAGAAATAACATAGTCAAATGACTAAACAAAAGAAACTTATAATGCCGATACAATTATCCAAAAATAGACACAGGAAGTTTCCCCTATCCCACACTTAGTCAGTGCTTTGTCCTCAATGCACATATAAAACGTAAACAACTAGGGTAGAAAAGGGGACTCTTTACTACTCTGACCGCTTCGGGTCGTACTCTAATGTATCCTCATCGGACTGTGCGCCGCCTGAAGCTCTAGCAAGATCTGTCTTTGTATCATCTCCATCATCATCAACCTCAACAGCTCTTTCCAATTCGAGTGGCCCCTCGACCTCTTCACCATCATCACCTCCCTTAGGAGATCCTGGAACCGTGTTCTCATCCTTAGACGGGTGAGTTGGATTGCCAGGTGTAAGTTCCAACATCTCTCTCATGGATCCTAGTAGAGGATATTCAGTGTGCAGTTGCAACCTCTCATCATCTGTCATTCCCAGTAGCCACATAATCATGTTCAACGTGCCATAGATGTGGCGGTTGAAGTTCTCATCCTTTTCAGCCTTAGCAGCATTGCTCATCTTCTTTGTGGTGTCCAACATATATGTGATGTCCAAATGTCCCTTCGGAGCAGCCTCTATATCATCACTATTCGGATACTTAGGCACCTTAGGGGACAATATGTACTTCGTTAACAGGTTCCCAAAGAAGAACCTTTTTACATTATTCCTAAATCGGACTTGAGTTCTCCAATATCGATAGTCTTACCTTGGTTGTCTTGAGGAAGTCCACTCTACATAGCTCCAGATGCTTCATTTCTTTTATTCTGGTCCACTTGGCATTGGAATCCACACCACATAGTGTGTGACAAATGGCAGTGTAGATAGGACTACAGATGAAATTCTGTAGAATCCTCGAGTCATGATTGTCGACCCCCAAGTAATTGAATAGATCCTCTCTAGAGAGGTTCACTCTCTCCCCTTACACATCAGCATGATCATGATTGTGGTTCTAGCTTAACCATGCTCAGATTGGCATGGCTAGGTGACTTCAATAAGCGGTCAAGCTTCAGTACCTTTATTTGTGCCAAGACCTCAGGATAGTTCTTCTTCAGAGTAGCTCCATTGATACCGTGCTCGGAGATGTACCATCCATATGGCTCAAACCTATGGTACCACGCCCGTGCATTGTCACTATCAAACTCAATAGCCGGGCGAGGCTTCTTGTGTGGTCTCGCGGAACTCTCAGGCACTTTATTACCCTTTGGTTTCTTGCTTAATATAGACTCACTTTTCATACGTTTCTTATGTTGATGGGTAGCAGTGGGAGGTTGTGCAATAGCCTTCGGCTTATCTTGCTTCTCACGAGCCATTCATACCTAAACCTGCAAAACAGATGCATAATTCATTAGATATATCTCAAAAGATCATATAAAGCCAAAAGTTAGGGTCGGTACGCCCCAACACTTAAGACTTAAGCATATATGCAATTTTAAGCATCAATGGTCTATTAGCATATTCATCTTAATAGGCTAATGCCAAGTGAGTTGGGTTCAAGACTTCCCCTTTTAAAGCAAATAACCATCATGCGTAGCATACATTATTTTAGCACATGAGCATAACACTTGACATGGACATTGGCCATTACAACAGAATCACCATACTACACTCGAGCTCACACACGACAGTCATGCGACAATCGCACATGGCATTATATTCTTGTGAAGTCAGGAAATCCAACCTCGGTATATTAAAAACCACTCCCAAGTACCCCATACTTACTTCTAAGCAACCATAAAGCACTCGTCTACTCAGACTTCACCGGCGGAAGTTTTAGTCTCACAAATAATTGATTGAACAAGTGGTGTACGGGACTTTTATTCATGGTTTTCAAACATGGTGAAGAGGATTTCACTCCCAATATTGTTAAGGTGGTGAGAATTATAGTTTACCACCTCATTCATAGTCTTACAATAGCCCAACACAACCACATTTTCCTTCAAACCAATTAGGAAATTTTAGGGAAGGGGGTCACGGTCGTGATGATGGCATGAGAGAGACGAAGGGATTATGGGGAAAGGGAAAGAGAGAATAAATAATAAAAAGAAGAATATAAAAAATAATAAATAAGAAAGAAAAAATAATAAAGAAACGGGACTTACCTGGGAGAAAAGCGAAGCATGTGCGGTTAGCACTTGAGCAAGGAGAGAGACGATTGGGAGGGAGGAGGGTTTTGAATTATTGAGTTTTTTTTAAAGCAAAGACCAAATATTTTTTGGTTAATATTGTTTTATTGAAAGGGGTAATTGGGTCGAGGATAAGGGTTAACATGTAAAATAATGAGAAGGAAAACGGTTAGAAGCGGGTCAGGGAAGTCTCGGGTTAAGAGGAAAATGGGTAAAACAATTACAAAACTTGCCTGGTTCCAGCACCACAGGAGGCACAATATTCTAACCCTAGGTCCATAAGGAGCGGAAATTTGATGGCCAGCATTGAGAGAGGCATGACACACTAACCTGGATGCTCAATTCCAAAATTGGCCTAGTCCTAGCGCTGCAAGAGGGGGGGTGTGCTGGCCTGGGCTACGGGCTTGCGCACTCCTTTTTGTGCTCACTTTTGGTGTATTGTTGTATAATATTTGCTTGAATCTTTGTACACCTTTTTCAAATTCCCTTGCCAACTCCTACCTGCAATTTTATGACACAAACAACTACAAAACAAAAATATCAAAATACTAATCTAACTTTTAGCTAAAATCTACAAAGAGTGATAAATATTCGATTTCTTCCAAACAAAAAACTGATTTAATATCGGGGCATGATGCAAAATCCTCGCCCAGTCATCAATGAGTGTCATTTTGGTCCTCTGATGATCCGCCTCACTTCCCCAATAGTGCTTCACTGTCTGTCTGTTTACTAAAAATGTTTAATCACCGTTTAGAGCACGTAGATCTATTGCACCATGCAGAGTGAATTTTACTACCTCAAATGGATCCGATCACCTAGATTTTAGCTTCCTAAGGAATAATTTGAGCCTTGAATTGAATAAGAGAACCTTTTGATCCGACTCGAAATGTTAGAGTTTAATGCGCTTGTTATGCCATTCTTTGTTATTTTCTTGTAAAGCTTGGCATTCTCATAAGAATATATCCTGAACTCGTCTAGATCGTTCAATTACAAGATCCTCTTCTTGCTAGTTGCTTCCATGTCCATATTTAACTTTTTGATAGCCCAATAGGCCTTGTGCTCAATTTTAATAGGCAAGTGGAACACCTTCTCACATAGAAGCTTGTGTTGAGAGGTACCAATCAGTGTCTTATAAGCAATTCTATATGCCTACAGAGCACCATCTAACGTTGCATCCCAATCTCTCCTGTATGTGCTCACAGTCTTCTCCAAAATTTGTTTCATCTCTCTATCGAAAATTCAACTTGTCCACTCGTTTGCGAATGATATGCAGTAGCGACCTTGTGGTGGACACCATACTTTGGTAGAAGGTTATTTAGCAACCGATTGTAAAATGTATTCCTTCATCACTAATTAGAGTCCGCGAGGTCACAAATCTCGAAAATATATTACTTTTTACAAAATTGGCCACCACTTTTGCATCATTGGTTGGAAACATAATATATTCCACCCACTTTGACACGTAATCCACCACTAGAAAGATATCATTGTTCACTCTAGATAATGGGAATAGCCCAATGGAGTCTATGCCTCAGACATAAAAAATCTCAACTTTCAGAATATTAGTCAATGGCATCTCATGCCTCTTTGTAATCGTTCTCGTTCTCTAGCATTGGTCACACTCTACAAATGCTTGGGCATCCTTAAATAGAGTAGCAGATAGAAACCTGACTCTTACACCTTTGCAGCTATCCTATCTTCTCCGTGATGGCCAGCATAAGGTAAAGCATGACAATCATATTAATGTTTTTCCACTTCCCCTTATGGAATACTGTGATAATCCGGCCGGTCGTTTTGTGTATTGTAGCTCCGTTCGCCTATTTATTTCTTATTCTATGTTCATTAGTGGTTATGTGACTTTTTGGGGTGGTTGGTTTTGTTCCGGGGGTGATTTGGAATAAATTGGGACACTTAGTCCCAATATTGGAAGCTTAAGTTGAAAGAGTTGACCGGATATTGATTTTTATATAAACGACTCCGGAATAGAGTTTTGATAGTTCCGATAGCTTCATATGGTAATTTTGGACTTCGTACATGTCCATATTTGGATTTGGAGGTCCGTAGGTTGATTTGGTGCATTTTGGCGAAAGTTGGAAACTTGAAGGTTTGGAAGGTTAAAAGGTTTGATCGAGAGTTGATATTATGGGTATCAGGTTTGGATTTTGGTTTCGGAAGTTGGAATAGGTCCATTATATCATTTACGACTTGTGTGCAAAATTTGAGATCAATGGGAGTTGGTTTGATATGATTCGACATTGGTTTTAGAAATTGGAAGTTCATTAGTCTCATTAGGCTTGAATTGGGGTGCGATTCATGATTTCGATGTTGTTTCATGTGATTTGAGACTTCAAGGGAGTTTATATTATGTTTTTGGACTTGTTGGTATGTTTAGACGGGGTCCCAAGGGCCTCAGGTGGGATTCAGATTGAAAACAGATCGAGATTTAGACTTAAGGAATTTCTGGAGCTTCAGGTCTAGTGTAATCGCACCTACGTGGTTTTGGCCGCATGTGCGGAGCCGCAGAAGCGGCCTTTGGGGACGTAGGTGCGTGTTTTTCTAGGCTACTAGTGGGACGCAGGTGCGAGGAATATGCCACATTTGCAAGCCCGCAGATGCATAATAAGTTCTATAAAAGCGGATGATGAATTGGGATTTGAAGTCCACAGAAGCAGACGTAGGAACGCGGAAGTGCATTCGCAGGTCCGGAGGATCTTCTGTAGAAGCAAACCCGCAGAAGCGGAACATGAGCCACAGAAGCAACATGTCGGAGTTTAAGTGGACTTCGAAGAAGCGAAGCTTTTTCCGCAAAAGCGGAAGCGCAGGTGTGCTGATTTTGTCCGTAAAAGCGAGATCGTTGGGCAGTATTTAAAATCGAAGGGTTTAGTTATTTTTCTCATTTTTAGGATTCTGAAGTTCGGACTAGGGCAAATTTTGGAGTGTTTTCCACCTGCATTGAAGAGGTAAGAGACTTTTAATCACTTTTGTCCATAAATATTGAATAATCATTGATTATTACACCTAATTTACCTGAATCTAAGTTACAATTTGGTGATTTTGGACCATATTATTGGAGAGTGAAATTTTAGGATCTGAGAGTTGATTTGTGGTTGGAATTGGATGATTTTGATATGGTTGGACTCGTAATTGAATGAATGTTCAGAAATTGTTAATTTTGTTTGGTTCCAAGGTGCGGGCATGGTGTTGACTTTTTGACTTGAGTTAAAGATCTTAGCTTTATCTTTCGGAATCACTTCATATAGCTTGTAGTGATAGTATTGCGTTATTTTGCCTAGATTCGAGCCTTACAGAGGTTGATACGCACGGGAAGGGCTTGTTAGTATAGTGATTTGGTTTGCTTGAGGTAAGTATCTTATCTAAACTAGTTATGAGACTAGTTGTCAGAATTATTTATGATAGCTACATGCTATGAGTGGCACATTTGTATGGGTTGAGCCCATATGCATGCACCGGGGTACAATTTACATGCTTGGGGGTAGTGTTTAGGCTATGCCATGCCTTGAATTGATTGTTAAGCTTCAACTGAGATGTTTCTCCTATGTGTACCCCTCAATGAGCTATTTGTACCACGTCGAGGTTTCATTGAGGTTATTTTCCCGGCTGGAACTGATAAACTGCTATTCCATGATGAAATTATCTGTTTTATTTGTGATAGTACACATTGCACATGCCTACACTATAGCATGCTGGATATACTAGTCCAGGAGTAAGAAATTGGTAATCATTGATCATGTACATGTATTCTCATATATTTGCTTTTTATGTGTTATGAGCTAGATTGGTAGCCTGTGACCACACCGGCGGATTGTGATTGTTGGCATGTGAGTTGTCCATGCGGTTGATATTATTGGTATGTGAGTTATCCGTGCGAATCCAGATATTGATATTATTAGCATGTGAGTTATCCGTGCAACACATGAGTTGTCCGTGCGGTTTATATTATTAGCACATGCGTTGTCCGTGCACCATGTGGATACAAATCCATCCCCCTAGGGTCACCCTCTCATGTTGCTCTCCGGATGGTGTACACACGGATATTAAGGAAAGTTTGACCAGTGTTGCTTGGAATTGCATTTCATCTCTACTTGCAACTTTCCATGGATTATTATCTGACTTATTTGCATACCATCTCTATATGCTGAACATTGAGTGAGCAGAGTATTTGAGTAACTGTATACATTCACACACAGATGCTTCTTCCTGTGCTTTATGACTTGATTTCATGACTATTTTGTACTTGTTAAAAACGATGAAAACTGTACAGGTTATTGCTAGTATCATTTATATTCCTCGCTTCTTTTACCTCGCCGAAGTTAGTTACGGTACTTATTGAGTACATTGGGTCAGTTGTACTCATACTACACTCTGCACTTAATTGTGCAGATCCAGACGTGGGGACTAATTATCAGCGGTAGATTTACTTATCCGACCCAGCTTTGAGAAGCGAGGTAGAGCTGTTATCTTGGCCGCAGATTTGACTTATCTTTTCTTATGTACTATTGTTTCAGTTCAGACAATATTACTATTTAGTTTTCAAACTTGTATTCTAATGTAGAGCTCAAGACTCCGTATTTACCAATTTCTGGGGAATTTACTTATGCTATTTCTATAATTTATGTTGTTTTGATTCTTTATTGTTATGTTTCGGCATGCCTAGCCGGTGTGTTGATATTTTGGGTCATGAAAAGTTGGTATCGGAGCCCTAGGTTCATAGGTATTACGAGTCATAAGCACATTTAGTACAGTCTTGCGTATCGGTACAAAGACGTCTGTACTTATTTTCGAGAGGCTACCGAACTGTTTGAAAACTTTACTTTCTTGTATGCTTGTCATGCAGATTTGTTATTTAAAAATTTGAACTTGACTCTTCTATTTTCTCATAGATTGTGTGGATATGTGCGACCAGATCAGGCGAACGACCACCAGTACCACCAGCTAGGGCCACGAGAGGTCGGGGCCGCAATAGGGGCCGAGGTATGGCTCGTACTACAACTAGAGCAGCACATGTGGAGCTACAAATTGCTCCAGATCAGGAGCAGGTACCAGATGTGGATGAGCTGGTGGTACCAGCTCTGGCACCAATAGTTCCAATCGTGATTACTGGCTTTTAGGAGGCCGTAGCCTAAATTTTGATTATGTGCACGAGCCTGGCTTAAGCGCTTTCAGTTCCAGCTGCACCAGCCACTTTATAGGTCGGAAGAGGTGCCCAGACTCTTGTCGCCCGTACTTTAGAGCAAGTAGCTTAGGGTCACCAGACACTAGGTGTATTGCCAGTTCAGCCGGTTGTTGCCATTAGGGATGAGGTTGGTACCCATATGAGTGACGAGGAGTATAAGAGACTGGAGTAGTTTGGGAGGCTTAAGCCTCCAGAGTTTAGTGGAGTAGAGTTGGAGGATGCTATGGATTATATAGACCGGTATGAGCGGATTCTTCACACAACGGGTATTTTGGAGACCAGTGGGGTTTCATATACTACTTTTCAGCTGACTGGGGAAGCTTACCGATGGTGGCGGGCTTATGAGTTGTGTAGGCCAGCCGATGTAGTGCCACTTACCAGGCATGCGTTCTCAGTTCTCTTCTTAGAGAAGTTTGTTCCACCGACTCATAGAGAGGAGTTGCGTATGCAGTTTGAGCAGCTACTCTTGGAGGATATTATCGTGACTCAGTATGAGATGAGGTTTTTAGAGTTGGCTCATCATGCGGTATGTTTGGTTCCCACTAAGAGGGAGAATATTAGGAGGTTCATTGATTGCCTCAACTATAGGTTGTACGCTTCATTATGGCTCGGGAGGTTGCGACGGGTGTGAGGTTTGACGAGGTTCTTGATATTGCTAGATGCTTAGAGATAGTTTGCAAGTAGGAGCATGAGGAGAGGGAGGCTAAGAGGCCTCATAGTTCATGTTGTTTCAGCAGTGTCTCATCCGGAGCCCAGTCCTACTATAGTAGAGGTTGTTCTTCTAGACCTGTACATCCAGCTTGCCACGTTCCTCGTGTGTTTTTAATTAGCCACAGTTCCTATAGTGGACACCCAACTTAGTAATCATTTAGTGCATTGCCGGCATAGAGTTCTTACCATGCTCATCTGCATAGGGTTCCTCAGACAGCTATTTAGATTATTAAGGTTAGCAGCTCTGTCAGAGGAGGGGTGCTTTTGAGTGCGGGGACTTGAGTCATCTCAAGTGGGATGTCGAAAGACTATTGGGTAGGGTTCCATGTATATATATATATATAGCAGAGTTCTCATCCTGTGACTCCAGCACCAGCAGCTACACCATCCGCGCACCCAGCTCAAGGTGGTGTTCAGTCAGCCCGAGGCCTCCCTAGAAGGGGGAGGTCGATCAGGTGGTGGTCAGGCCCATTTCTACGCATTTCCAGGTAGGCTAGAGGCAGTTGCATCCGATGCCGTGATCATATGTATTTTTTCAGTATGCCACATGGATGCGTCGGTATTATTTGATCCTGTTTCCACTTATTCATATGTATCATCATACTTTGCTCTTTATTTGGATATGCCCTGTGATTCCTTAGTTTTGCCTATTAATGTATCTACGCCGGTGGGTGATCCTATTATTGTGAACCGTGTGTATCGGTCGTGTGTGGTGACTATTGGAGGATTATAGACAAAAGTTGTTCTTTTACTACTTAGCATGGTTGATTTTGACGTGATTTTAGGCATGGATTGGTTGTCACCATGTCACGCTATTATGGATTGTCACGATAAGCCTGTGACATTGGAGATGCCGAGATTGCCTAGGGTTGAGTGGATATGTTCTCTGGACTATGTTCCTAGTAGAGTTATTTCATATTTGAAGGACCAACGGATGGTTGGGAAGGGAGGTCTGGCATATTTGGCCTTTGTGAGGGATGTTGGTGCTAATACTCCAACCATTGAGTCCGTTCCAGTAGTGAGAGACTTTTCAGATGTGTTTCCTGCAAACCTATCAGGCACTCCACCCGATAGGGATATTGATTTAGGTATTGATCTGGTATTGGGCACTCACCCTATATCTATTCCACCGTATCCTATGGCTGACGAGTGCAAAACACACACTTAAATTATGCTCGCTAGTCAAAGATAGTATAGTATAATATCATATCCACATGGATTGGAGTTAAACAATATTTTTGTAGTTTCTAGATTGATTGCTACTCAGGAGAATCAACAATTGAGATTTATATGATTAATAACTACAGTTAACTAAGAGTCTAAAGCTATTGACTAATGACAATCGAAACAAGGGTAAGCAAGGAAGTTATTAATGGGAGGAAATAAGGGTGGATAGGATAGGTGCAAGATAATTGTTTGGGATCTAACTCTAGATAATTCACTTCTAATGTTCAAGTAAGTCTATCGAATTCACTCAATAATTAGTTCAAACGTTCAGCAAAAACTCCTCTCTCGATTAAGTTTTAACCTCCCAAGATGAACCAATTTAAGCACGTGAAGATATGCAGGAATGCGTAGTGGATTGGTCTATAGGAGAACCTCTCTCGTTTATCCTCCTAACTAGGTTTAATAAATGATTCAACTAGCCTCTTTCGATTACTAAGAAGAATTAATCAACTCAACCAATAATATAATGCAAAGATATCACAAGTTATGCCTCTCTCGATTACATGAACTAGTGAATATAGATACAATAATTAAATCATCCAAAAACGCTTCAATACATAAAACTAGAGTTATAATCCACAAACAAATATAAGTACACCAAATCCATCAAACCTTAAAGGGAACTACTCCATAGATATGGAGTAATTCATCACAAATATGTTTAAAGTAAAGGAAAACATAAAACTATCCAAACTCGGGTCTTGAGTGAGGACTGAATGATGAAATCCTTGTGCTTTTGCTTCTCCAACTCCTCCTTAGCCTCCCTAGGACTCCAATATGTCAAAAGTACAGAAAATAACATTTTTCTATGTATTTATACAAAGTAGGGTCGGGCCCAAACGAAATCACATTCTCCTAGCCAAAATAGGAAAATTACTCTATAAATTTGCACAGGCACACCGCACGGGGCGACGCGCCACGCGGGGTATTAGTGAAGAAATCCAGAGAGTTGTTTCTGATAGGAAACAAGAAATTGTACACGTGTCACGGCAGTGAGGATTTCTCAGAGTACGGAATTTTCCTTTCTTTTTGATACCTATATGTGGTTCTCGACCCCCGAACACGATCCCGGCTTAATCCCTTGGGATTTTACTCAGACTTAAAATCACCAAATCACTCAAATTCATTCCATAACATCTACATAGCCCAGAATCACTCCTACAAGGCATAAAACACACAATAAGTGCAAAAAACTATTAATTAAAGCTCAAAACGAATAAAGTGCAGTAAGTTGGAGCGAAATAAGAGACTAAAACACGAGATTATAGCCTACCATCAACACCCCACACTTAACTCATTGCTCATCCTCGAGAAATCAAACTACACTTCACATAGACACGACCTTTTTAAACAACTCTCATAACTCATCATACCAAGAATATTTAAAACAGATTAAGCACAATACTGTAACATCCTAGCCTCAAGATTTGACTCAAAAGCACTAGCATTATTTATAACTCGCTCACTTACTTAAATATAGAGGTCAAGCATTACCTTTCCTTCGTGAATCAAGTGTCCTCACACCACAATATAGAGTAGTTCCACAAACAATAAAATTTAAGAACAATTAGGAACTCGAGATAGAAAGAATTCACTCACTCTCAGAAACAACATTCATGTGACATAAAAGACCTACCATAAACTTTCCCGTAGTATACTACTCTACTAATTGAGCTCATTCAGTCAAGGGTCAAGTAGGACTTTACTTGGTTGTAATGTAGGTTGCGGGATGGATAGGATACATTTAGATATACGAGTGACTCCATCTCCCTAAGCACTTTAATACACATACATTTAACCATTCAAAACCCTACGCTTATGTCAAACCAAATCTCCACCTTCACATCAATATACATTAACTCCCTACTTCTTTAAGCAAAATTACATCAAGAGTCACCACTATCAAGGAATATTCTTCACAATCATACAACTATTTTTTTTTCTTTTTCAATTCAAGTGACTCTTACTTTTTTCAATACAATGCACCTTTCTCCTTATTTCATTAGTTCCACTAAAACACCAAACCAACCACCCCACACTTCGACTTTTACAAAGTTCATAACAAATTCAAGTGCTCACGAGAGGTACAAGGTTCAAATAGATGGTCAATTCAAATAAATGGGTAAGGCTTGTAATGTGGTTACCAAAGAAACAGGATTAGAGGCTCAAATGGTTTAACTAAGATACATAACAATTAGGTGGTTAATAGCTTATAACTGGCTCAACAAAGAAATGCCTAGATCACTTCCAAGACTAAACAAAACTACCATTTCGCTTTGCAAAAACACAAGGCAAGTTCTAGACATCAAATGCAATGCACAGAATAACACAAAACCTCACACACACATGGCAGATAACTCACTCAAGATTGGATTATCGAGACACTCTAGTCAAAGCAGTTAAGCAAAGTTAAGATCAAACAATTAAAGGTACTTATAAAAGAGTCATAAACTGAGCCTAAGCGTCACAACTATAACACTTACTATTCTCAAGGTATAGTAAAGTCAAGAGATATTGCCTACCATTCAATTCATAGCACAAAGTTTCCTACTCCTAAACAAAAATAAAAATTAATTACACCCAGTACAAACAAAACCATTGAAAAAGAACCGCGACATAAAGAAATACCAAGAAGGAATTAATACACTAACTAACAAAAAAAAATCTTTTTGTCTTTTTCTTTGAACTTTAGTCCCTCAAGAAAACCGTCGAATGATATCCATCATCGGGAGACATAAACAATCTTTCACATTTTATGTTTTTTTCAAAATGTTTTAAATCTCACTACTAAAACAAACAAAACAAACACATATACATACAACATACAACATATCCCCCACCCCACACTTTAAGTTGTCGCATGCCCTCATGACACAAATAAAAAGCATAAGGTAAAGGAAACTTCCCTTAACATCTAGTCGGGGTCTGAGTCGAAGTGGGGCTCCATTCCTCGCCTTCGAACTACCGCGCACATCCATGCAGACAATGTCTTCTCAGCCTATTTAGGGTACACCCCATACTTATCTTTCTCACTCAGTGCAACCTTCTATTTTGAGCCCTTCACTTTCCACTCAACACTCGCAGCTGGTTTTTCGTTTTGTGCCCACTTTGCTACATTCATATCAAAAGTCACCATCTCCTCACCCACTCTAAGCATGAGTTTCCTCTCATGTATATCTAATATCGCTCTGCCCGTCGCTAAGAATGGTCTTCCTAGGATGATGGGGACCTCCTAATTCTCCTCCATATTTACCACTATAAAATCTACAAGAAATACGAACTTATCTACCCGAACCAAGACATCTACCACTATTCCCTCGGGTATCAGAGTCATTTGGTCTATCAGCTGCAAAGATATTGGCACTGACCTTATCTCTCCAATCTCCTTCTCCAGTTTCCTATAAATAGATAGAGGAATTAAGTTAATTGAGGCACCGGAATCACATAAAGATTTATCAAAATTAATAGAGCCTAAAGAGCAAGGTATATTAAAACTCCCTGGATCTCCACACTTTTGTGGGAGTTTGTTTTCCAATATTACACTGGATTGCTCTGTGAGCTTTACCACTGAGGTCTCTTTTGTCTTCCTCTTCTTTGTCAGGATCTCATTCAATTATTTGGCACAGGCAAGCATCTGCGAGAGCACTTCTGTGAATGGCAAATTCACTAGAACCTGGTTCAGAACATCCAGAAAGTTCTATAACTGCTTGTCCAACTTTTCTCTACATAGCTTTTGAGGCAAAGGTCGAGCAGGCATATGCTCGTTCTTATTAGATTCATCTCATCTTGATTTTTCTTCATTCTTCTTCTTCTTCTTAGTTTTCATTGGGCCTTTCTTCTTTTTAGCAACATCATTCTTCAGTTGCTCCCCACTTTCTTTTTCAAGTATCACCTCTTTTTGGATCAGAGTGGGATCTTTCAATACTTGTCCACTTCTCAAGGTCACAACATTCACCGTTTCTTTAGGATTATTTTATGTATCAGCGGGAAGAGTGCCTGGAACCCTCTAAGATAATATTATTGCAATCCGTCCCACTTGTCTCTCCATGTTTCGCAAACTAGTGCCCAATTCTTTGATAGCTGCCCCGTGAGCGTCCAACCTCTCATATGTCTTGATAATGAAGGCCTTCATTAGATCTTCTAGACCAGGTTGATTGGACTGTTGAGGCTGAAACTGATGCGTCTGCTGATTTTGGTATAATAGAGCTCCATGTCCCTACGGTCTAGAGTTATTTTGTTTCCAAGCATTCGCAGTACCTCCAGGTGAACTCCATGAAAAACCGAGATGCCTGTATTCCATTGCATTATAATTTCCCACAAAATTCAATTCCTCAGTTGAGGCTTGACACTCATGAGTAGGGTTTCCTCTTCCACATATATCACAAGCTGTGTGAGGCTCACTTTGTATCGAGGCTAAGGTCATCTTCCGTATTTCTTTAGTCATAGCATCAAGTTGTACCTGCACAGATGTGTTAGCATCGACCTGGTGAACACCTGTCGATATTCTTCTTTCAGTATTCTTAGAAGGCCACTAATTTGCATCTTCAGAAAATTCATCAAGAATTGTGACTATATCTTCTTGAGTCTTCTTCATCAAAGGGCCTCCAACTGCATATCTCAATGTTCTACGTGAGGCTGGTGTCAATCCATCCCAAAAGTACTGGAGTTGCATCCAAAGTTCAATTCCGCTATGTTGACACTTTCAAAATACACTTCATATAGACACGACCATTTAAAACAACTCTCATAACTCATCACACCAAGAATATTTAAAACAGATTAAGCACAATACTGTAACATCCTAGCCTCAAGATTTGACTCTAAAGCACCACATATTATTTATAACCCGCTCACTTACATTAATATAGAGGTCAAGCATTACCTTTCCTTTGTGAAGCAAGTGCCCTCATACCAAAATAGAGAGTAGTTCCACACACAATAAAATTTAAGAACAATTAGGAACTCAAGACAGAAAGAATTCACTCACTCTCGGAAACAACATTCATGTGCCACAAAAGACGTACCATAAGCTTGCCCGTAGTATACTACTCTACTAATTGAGCTCATTTACTCAAGGATCAAGTAGGACTTTACTTGGTTGTAATATAGGTTGCGGGATGGGTAGGATATATTTAGATATAAGAGTGACTACACCTTCCTAAGAACTTTAATACACATACATTTAACCATTCAAAACCCCTCACTTATGTCAAACCAAATCTCCACCTTCACATCAATATACATTAACTCCTTACTTCTTTAAGCACAATTACATCAAGAGTCTCCACCATCAAGGAATACTTTTCACAATCATATAACTATTTTTTTTCTTTTCTTTTTCAATTCAAGTGGCTCTTACGTTTTTCAATACAGTGCACATTGTTCCTTATTTCATTATTTCTGCTCAAAAGCCAAACCAACCACCCCACACTTCAACTTTTACAAAGTTCATAACAAATTCAAGTGCTCACGAGAGGTACAAGGTTCAAATAGATGGTCAATTCAAACAAATGGGTAATGCTTGTAATGTGGTTACTAAAGAAACATGATTAGAGGTTCAAATGGGTTAACTAAGATACATAACAATTAGGTGGGTAATAGCTTATAACTGGCTCAACAAAGAAATGCCTAGATAACTTCCAAGACTGAACAAAACTACCATTTCGCTTTTCAAAAATACAAGGCAAGTTCTATACATCAAATGCAATGCACATAATATCACAAAACCTCTCACACACAAGTCACATAACTCACTCAAGATTGGATTATCAAGACACTCTAGTCAAAGCAGTTAAGCAAAGTTAAGATCAAACAATTTAAGGTACTTATTAAAGAGTCGAAAACTGAGCTTAAGCGTCATAACTACAACACTCACTATTCTCAAGGCATAATAAAGTCAAGAGATATTGCCTTCTATTCAATTCATAGCACAAGGTTTCCTACCCCTAAACAAAAATAAAAACTAACTATATTCGGTTCAAACAAAACCCTTGAAAAAGAACCGCGACATAAAGAAAAACCAAGAAGGAATTAATATACTACCTAACAAAAGTAAATCTTTTTGTCTTTTCCTTTCGACTTTAATCCCTCAAGAAACCCGTCAAATGATATCCCTCGTCGGGAAACATCGAAAATCTTTCAATTTTATGGTTTTTTTAATTTTCTTTGAATCTCTAACTACTAAAACTAACAAAACTAACATATATACATACAAAATACAACATATCTCCCACCCCACACTTTAAGTTGTTGCATGTCCTCATGACACAATTAAAAAGCATAAGGTAAAGGAAACTTCCCTTAACATCTAGTCGGGGTCTGAGTCGAAGTCAGGCTCCATTCCTCGACTTCGAACTACCGCGCACATCCATGAAGACAACTTCTTCTCAGCTTTTTGGGGTACACCACACACTTATCTTTCTCACTCAGTGCAATGTTCTCTTTTGAGCCCTTCACTTTCCACTCAACATTCGCAACTGGTTTTTCTTTTTGTGCCCCCTTTGCTACATTCATATCAAAAGTCACCGTCTCCTCACCCACTCTAAGCATGAGTTTCCTCTCATGTTTATCTAATATCGATATGCCCGTCGCTAAGAATGGTCTTCCTAGGTAGAGGGGGACCTCCTTGTTCTCCTCCATATTCACCACTATAAAATCTATAAGCAATACGAACGTATCTACCCGAACTAAGACATCTACCACTATCCCCTCATGTATCAAAGTCATTTGGTCTACCATCTGCAAAGATATTGCCACTGACCATATCTCTCCAATCTCGTTCTCTAGTTTCTTGTAAATAGATAGAGGAATTAAGTTAATTGAGGCACCAAAATCACATATAGATTTATCAAAATTAATAGACCCTAAATAGCAAGGTATAGTAAAACTCCCTGGATCTCCACACTTTTATGGGAGTTTGTTTTGCAATATCGCACTGTAATGCTCTGTGAGCTTTACCACTGAGGTCTCTTCTATCTTCCTGTTCTTTGTTAGGATCTCCTTCAAATATTTGGCATAGGCAGGCATCTGTGAGAGCACTTCTATGAATGGCAGATTTACATGAACCTGTTTCAGGACATCCAAATATTTCTCAAACTTCTTGTCTAAGTTTTCTCTATATAGCTTTTGATTAAGAGGTACAGCATGCATATGCTCTCTCTTATTAGATTCATCCCTTATTGACTTTTCTTCCTTATTCTTCTTCTTCTTCTTCTTCTTCTTATTCTTCTTCTTTTTCTTCTTCTCCTTCTTCTTAGTTTTCATTGGGCCTTTCTTCTTTTTTATCAACATTAGTCTTCAGTTGCTCCCCACTTTCTTTTTCAAGTATCACCTCTTTTTGGATCGGGGTGGGATATTTCAACACTTTCCCACTTCTCAAGGTCACAACATTCACCGTTTCATTGGGATTCTTTTATGTATCAGTGGGGAGAGTGCATGGAACCCTCTCAGATAATATTGTTGCAATCCTTCCCCCTTTTCTCACCAGGTTTCGCAAAATAGTGCCCAATTCTTTGATAGCTGCCCCGTGAGCATTCAACCTCTCATATGTCTTGATAATGAAGGCCTTCATTAGATCTGCTAGACCAGGCTGATTGGACTGTTGAGGCTGAAACTGCTGTGTCTGCTGATTTTGGTATGCTGGAGCTCCTTGTCCCTACGGTCTAGAGTTATTTTGTTGCCAAGCATTCGCAGTACCTCCAGGTGAACTCCATGAAAACCCGGGTGCCTCTAACCCATTGCATTATAATTTCCCACAGCATTCACTTCCTCAGTTGAGGCTTAACACTCATGAGTAGGGTGTCCTCTTCCACATATATCACAAGCTGCGTGAGGATCACTTTGTATCGAGGCTAAGGTAAACTTCATTATTTCTTTAACCATATCATCAAGTTGTACCTGCACAGATGTGTTATCATCGACCTGGTGAACACCTGTCGATATTCTTCATTTAGCACTCTTAGAAGGCCATTGCTTTGCATCTTCAGACAATTCATCAAGAATTGTGACTATCTCTTCTGGAGTCTTCTTCATCAAAGGGCCTCCAACTGCATTGCTCAATGTTCTACGTGAGGCCGGTGTCAATCCATCCCAAAAGTCCTGGAGTTGCATCCAGAGTTCAATTCTGCTATGTTGACACTTTAACACTACACTTCACATAGACACGACCTTTTTAAACAACTCTCATAACTCATCCTACCAAGAATATTTAAAACAGATTAAGCACAATACTGTAACATCCTAGCCTCAAGATTTGACTCAAAAGCACCACACATTATTTATAACCCTCTCACTTACTTTAATATAGAGGTCAAGCATTACCTTTCCTTCGTGAATCAAGTTCCCTTACACCACAATAGAGAGTAGTTCCACACATAATAAAATTAAGAACAATTAGAAACTCAAGATAGAAAGAATTCACTCACTCTCAGAAACAACATTAATGTGCCACAAAAGACATACCATAAGCTTGCCCATAATATACTACTCTACTAATTGAGCTCATTTAGTCAAGGGTCAAGTAGGACTTTACTTGGTTGTAATGTAGGTTGCGGGATAGGTAGGATACATTTAGATATAAGGGTGACTACACCTCCCTAAGAACTTTAATACACATACATTTAACTATTCAAAACCACACTTATGTCAAACCAAATCTACACCTTCACATCAATATACATTAACTCCCTACTTCTCTAAGCACAATTACATCAAGAGTCACCACTATCAAGGAATATATTTCACAATCATACAACTACTTTTTTTTCTTTTATTTTTCAATTCAAGTGGCTCTTACTTTTTTCAATACAATGCACATTTTTCCTTATTTCATTAGTTCCACTCAAAAGCCAAACCAACCACCCCACACTTCGACTTTTACAAAGTTCATAACAAATTCAAGTGCTCACAAGAGGCAAAAGGTTCAAATAGATGGTCAATTCAAACAAATAGGTAAGGCTTGTAATATGGTTATCAAAGAAATAGGATTAGAGGCTCAAATGAGTTAACTAAGATACATAATAATTAGGTGAGTAATAGCGTATAACTGGATCAGCAAAGAAATGCCTAGATCATTTCCAAGATTGAACAAAACTACCATTTCGCTTTGCAAAAACACAAGGAAAGTTCTAGACATCAAATGCAATGCATAGAATAACATAAAACCTCTCACACACATGGCACATAACTCACTAAAGATTGGATTATCAAGACACTCTAGTCAGAGCAGTTAAACAAAGTTAAGATCAAAAAATTTAAGGTACTTATAAAAGAGTCAAAAACAAACTGAGCCTAAGCGTCACAACTACAACACTCACTATTTTCAAGGCATAATAAAGTTAAGAGATATTGTCTTCCATTCAATTCATAGCACAAGGTTTCCTATTCCTAAAAACAAATAAAAACTAACTACACCGGTTCAAAGAAAACTCTTGAAAAAGAATCGCGGCATAAATAAAAAACAATAAGGAATTAATACACTACATAACAAAAGAAAATCTTTTTGTCTTTTTCTGTCGACTTTAATCCCTCAAGAAAACCGTCGAATGATATCCATCGTCAGGAAACATCAAAAATCTTTCAATTTTTATGGTTTTTTCAAATCTTTTTAAATCTCTAACTACTAAAACTAAAACAACTAACACATATACATACAACATACAACATATCCCCCACCCCACACTTTAAGTTGTCACATGTCATCATGACCCAATTAAAAAGTATAAGGTAAAGAAAACTTCCCTTAACATCTAGTCGGTATCTGTGTCGAAGTCGGGCTCCATTCATTGCCTTCGAACTACCGCGCACATCCATGCAGACAATTTCTTCTCGGCATTTTTGGGGTACACCCCACACTTATCTTTCTCACTCACAACAATCTTCTCTTTTGAGCCTTTCACTTTCCACTCAACATTTGCAGCTGATTTTTCTTTTTGTGCCCTCTTTGCTACATTCATATCAAAAGTCACCGTCTCCTCACCCACTATAAGCACGAGTTTTCTCTCATGTATATCTAATATAGCTCTGCCCGCCGCTAAGAATGGTCTTCCTAGGATGAGGGGGACCTCCTTGTTCTCCTCTATATTTACCACTATAAATTCTACAAGAAATATAAACTTATCTACCCGAACTAAGACATCTACCACTATCCCCTTGGGTATCAGAGTCATTTGGTCTAGCAACTGCAAAGATATTGGCACTGACCTTATCTCTCCAATCTCATTCTCTAGTTTCCTGTAAATAGATAGAGGAATTAAGTTAATTGAGGCAACAAAATCACATAAAGATTGATCAAAATTAATAGAGCCTAAATAGCAAGGTATAGTAAAACTCCCTAGATCTCCACACTTTTTGTGGCAGATTGTTTTGCAATATCGCACTGCAGTGCTCTGTGAGCTTTACCACTGAGGTTTCTTCTATCTTCCTCTTCTTTGTCAAGATCTCCTTCAAATATTTGGAATAGGAAGGCATCATTGAGAGCACTTCTGTGAATGGAAATTTCACATGAACCCATTTCAGCACATCCAGAAATATCTCAAACTTGTTGTCCAACTTTTCTCTATATAGCTTTTGAGGAAAAGGTAGAGCAGGCATATGCTCGCTCTTATTAGATTCATCCCTTCTTGATTTTTCTTCATTCTTCTTCTTCTTCTTGTATGTTTTCATTGGGCCTTTCTTCTTTTTATCAACATCATTCTTCAGTTGCTCCCCACTTTCTTTTCCAAGTATCGCCTCTTTTTGGATCGGGGTGGGATCTTTCAACACTTGCCCACTTCTCAAGGTCACATCATTCACGGTTTCTTTGGGATTCTTTTATGTATTAGCGGGGAGAGTGCCCGAAACCCTCTCAGAAAATATTGTTGCAATCCGTCCCACTTGTCTCTCCAGGTTTTGCAAACTAGTGCGCAATTCTTTGATAGTTGTCCGTGAGCGTCCAACCTCTCATATGTCTTGATAATAAAGGCCTTCATTAGATCTTCTAGACTAGGCTGATTGGACTGTTGAGGCTGAAATTGTTTCGTCTGCTGATTTTGGTATGCTGGAGCTCGTTGTCCCTACGGTCTAGAATTACTTTGTTTCCAAGCATTCGCAGTACCTCCAGGTGAACTCCATGAAAAACTGGGGTGCCTCTGACTCATTGCATTATAATTTTCCACAGCATTCACCTCCTCTGTTGAGGGTTGACACTCATGAGTAGGGTGTCCTCTTCCACATATATCACAGGCTGCGTGAGGCGCACTTTGTATCGAGGCTAAGGTCAGCTTCCGTATTGCTTTAGCCATATCATCAAGTTGTACCTGCACAGATGTGTTAGTATCGAACTAATGAACACCTGTCGATATTCTTCGTTCAGCACTCTTAGAAGGGCACTGATGTGCATCTTCAGCCAATTCATCAAGAATTGCGACTATCTCTTCTGGAGTCTTCTTCATCAAAGGGCCTCCAACTACATATCTCAATGTTCTACATGAGGCCGGTGTCAATCCATCCCTAAAGTCCTGGAGTTGCATCCAGAGCTCAATTCCGCTATGTTGACACTTTAAAACTACACTTCAGATAGACACGAAAGGTTTGAAATTTTCTCATAGCTCATTACACCAAGAATATTTAAAACAGATTAAGCACAATACTATAACATCCTAGCCTCAAGATTTGACTCAAAGCACCACGCATTATTTATAACCCACTCACTTACTTTAATATGGAGGTCAACCATTACCTTTCCTTCGTGAATCAAGTTACCTCACACCACAATAGAGAGTAGTTCCACACACAATAAAATTTAAGAACAATTAGGAACTCAAGATAGAAATAATTCACTCACTCTCAGAAACAACATTCATGTGCCACAAAAGAGGGACCATAAGCTTTCCCTTAGTATATTACTCTACTAATTGAGCTCATTCAGTTAAGGATCAAGTAGGACTTTACTTGGTTGTAATATAGGTTGCGGGATGGATAGGATAAATTTAGATATAAGAGTGACTACACCTCCCTAAGCATTTTAATACACATACATTTAACCATTCAAAACCCCACACTTAAGTCAAACCAAATCTCCACCTTCACATCAATATACATTAACTCCCTTCTTCTTTAAGCACAATTACATCAAGAGTCGCCACTATCAAGGAATATTTTTCACAATCATACAACTACTTATTTTCTTTTCTTTTTCATATCAAGTGGCTCTTATGTTTTTCAATACAATGCACCTTTCTCCTTATTTCATTAGTTTCACTCAAAAGCCAAACCAACCACCCCACACTTCAACTTTTACAAAGTTCATAACACAATCAAGTGCTCACGAGAGGTACAAGGTTCAAATAGATGATCAATTCAAACAAATGGGTAAGGCTTGTAATGTGGTTACCAAAGAAACAAGATTAGAGGCTCAAATGGGTTAACTAATATAAATAACAATTTGGTGGGTAATAGGTAATAAATGGCTCAGCAACTAAATGCCTAGATCACTTCCAAGACTGAACAAAACTACCATTTCGCTTTCCAAAAACACAAGAAAAGTTCTTGACATCAAATGCAATGCACAGAATAGCACAAAACTTCACACACACATGGCACATAACTCACTCCAGATTGGATTATCAAGACACTCTAGTCAAAGCAGTTAAGCAAAGTTAAGATCAAACAATTTAAGGTACTTATAAAAGAGTCAAAAACTGAGCCTAAGCGTCACAACTAGAACACTCACTATTCTCAAGGCATAATAAAGTCAATAGATATTTCCTTCCATTCAATTCATAGCACAAGATTTCCTACTCCTAAAACAATTTAAAACTAACTACACCCGGTTCAATCAAAACCCTTAAAAAAGAACCGCAGAATAAAGAAACACCAAGAAGGAATTAATAGACTACCTAACAAAAGAAAATATTTTTGTCTTTTTATTTCGATTTTAATCCCTCAAGAAACCCGTCGAATGATATCCATCGTCGGGAAACATCAAATCTTTATATTTTTTATAGTTTTTTCAAATTTGTTTAGATCTCTAACAACTAAAACTAACAAAACTAACACATATACATACAACATACAACATATCCCCCACCCCACACTTTAAGTTGTCGCATGTCCTCATGACACAATTAAAAAAATATAAGGTAAAGAAAAGTTCCCTTAACATCTAGTCGGGGTCTTAGTCGAAGTCGGGCTTCATTCCCCCCCTTCGAACTACCGCGCACATCCATGCAAACAACTGCTTCTCAGCCTCTTTGGGGTACACCCCACACTTATCTTTCTCACTCAGTGCAACCTTCTCTTTTGAGCCCTTTACTTTCCACTCAATACTCGCAGCTGGTTTTCTCTTTTTGTGCCCCCTTTGCTACATTCATATCAAAAGTCACTGTCTCCTCACACACTCTAAGCACGAGTTTCCTCTAATGTATATCTAATTTCGCTCTGCCCGTCGCTAAGAATGGTCTTCCTAGGATGAGGGGGACCTCCTTGTTCTCCTCCATATTCACCACTATAAAATCTACAAGAAATACGAACTTAACTACCTGAACTAAGACATCTACCACTATCCCCTCGCGTATCAAAGTCATTTGGTCTACCAGCTGCAAAGATATTGGCACTGACCTTATCTCTCCAATCTCCTTCTTCAGTTTCCTATAAATAGCTAGAGGAATTAAGTTAATTGAGGCACCAGAATTACATAAAGATTTATCAAAATTAATAGAGCCTAAATAGCAAGGTATAGTAAAACTCCCTGGATCTCCACACTTTTGTGGGAGTTTGTTTTCCAATATCGCACTGCAATTCTCTGTGAGCTTTATCACTCAGGTCTCTTCTATCTTCCTCTTCTTTATCAGGATTTCATTCAAATATTTGGCATAGGCAGGAATCTGTGAGAGCACTTCTGTGAATGGAAAATTTACATGAACCTGTTTCAGCACGTCTAGAAATTTCTCAAACTACTTGTCTAACTTTTCTCTATAAATCTTTTGAGGAAAAGGTAGAGCATGCATATGCTCGCTTTTATTAGATTCATCTCTTTTTGATTTTTATTCCTTCTTCTTCTTCTTCTTCTTCTTCTTCTTCTTCTTCTTCTTCTTCTTCTTCTTCTTCTTCTTCTTCTTCTTCGTCTTCTTCTTCTTCTTCTTCTTCTTCTTCTTCTTCTTAGTTTTCATTGGGCCTTTCTTCTTTTTATCAACATCATTCTTCACTTGCTCCCCACTTTCTTTTTCAAGTATCACCTCTTTTTGGATCGGGGAGGGATCTTTCAACACTTGCCCACTTCTCAAGGTCACAGCATTCACCGTTTCTTTGGGATTCTTTTATGTATCAGTGGGGAGAGTGCCTGGAACTCTCTCAGATAATATTGTTGCAATCCGTTCCACTTGTCTCTCTAGGTTTTGCAAACTAGTTCCCAATTCGTTGATAGATGCCCCTTGAGCGTCCAACTTCTCATATGTCTTGATAATGAAGGCCTTCATTAGATCTTCTAGACCAGGCTGATTGGACTGTTGAGGCTGAAACTGCTGCGTCTGCTGATTTTGGCATGCTGGAGCTCCTTGTCCCTGTGGTCTAGAGATATTTTGTTGCCAAGCATTTGCAGTACCTCCAGGTGATCTCCATGAAAAATCAGGGTGTCTGACCCATTGCATTATAATTTCCCACAGCATTCACTTCCTCAGTTGAGGCTTGACACTCTTGAGTAGGGTGTCCTCTTCCACATATATCACAGGCTGCATGAGGCGCACTTTGTATCGAGGCTAAGGTCAGCTTCCGTATTGCTTTAGCCATATCATCAAGTTGTACCTGCACAGATATGTTAGTATCGAACTAATGAACACCTGTCGATATTCTTCGTTCAACACTCTTAGAAGGGCACTGATTTGAAGCTTCAAACAATTCATCAAGAATTGTGACTATCTCTTCTGGAGTCTTCTTCATCAAATGGCCTCCAACTGCATATCTCAATGTTCTGCATGAGGCCGGTGTCAATCCATCCCAAAAGTCCTGGAGTTGCATCCAGAGTTCAATTTCGCTATGTTGACACTTTACAACTACACTTCACATAGACACGGCCTTTTTGAACAACTCTCATAGCTCATCACACTAAGAATATTTAAAACAGATTAAGCATAATACTGTAACATCCTAGCCTCAAGATTTGACTCAAAAGCACCACGCATTATTTATATCCCGCTCACTTACTTTAATATAGAGGTCAACCATTACCTTTCGTTCGTGAATCAAGTGCCCTCACACCACAATCGAGAGTTGTTCCACACACAATAAAATTTAAGAACAATTAGGAACTCAAGATAGAAAGAATTCAGTCACTCTTAGAAACAACATTCATGTGCCACAAAAGACGTACTATAACCTTGCTCGTAGTATACTATCTACTAATTGAGCTCATTCAGTCAAGGATCAAGTAGGACTTTACTTGGTTGTAATGTAGGTTGCGGGATGGGTAGGATACATTTAGATATAAGAGTGACTACACCTCCCTAAGCACTTTAATACACATACATTTAACCATTCAAAACCCTACACTTAAGTCAAACCATATCTCCACCTTCACATCAATATACATTAACTCCCTTCTTCTTTAAGCACAACTACATCAAGAGTCACCACTATCAAGGAATATTTTTCACAATCATACAACTATTTATTTTCTTTTCTTTTTAAATTCAAGTGGCTCTTACTTTTTTCAATACAGTGCACCTTTCTCCTTATTTCATTAGATCCACTTAAAAGCCAAACCAACCACCCCACACTTCAACTTTTACAAAGTTCATAACAAATTCAAGGGACCACGAGAGGTGCAAGGTTCAAATAGATGGTCAATTCAAACAAATGGGTAAGGCTTGTAATATGGTTACCAAAGAAACAAGATTAGTGGCTCAAATGGGTTAACTAAGATACATAACAATTAGGTGGGTAATAGCTTATAACTGGCTCAGCAAAGAAATGCCTAGATCACTTCTAAGACTGAACAAAACTACCATTTATCTTTGCAAAAACACAAGGTAAGTTCTAGATATCAAATGCAATACACAGTATAACACAAAACTTCACACACACATGGCACATAACTCACTCAAGATTCGATTATGAAGACACTCTAGTCAAAGCAGTTAAGCAAAGTTAAGATCAAATAATTTAAGGTGCTTATAAAAGAGTCAAAAACTGAGCCTAAGCGTCACAACTACAACACTCGCTATTCTCAAGGCATAATAAAGTCAGTAGATATTGCCTTCTATTCAATTCATAGCACAAGGTTTCCTACTCCTAAAAAAATTTAAAAACTAACTACACCCACTTCAAACAAAACCCTTGAAAAAGAACCGCGGCATAAAGAAAAACCAAGAAGGAATTAATAGACTACCTAACAAAATAAAATCTTTTTGTCTTTTAACTTTAATCCCTCAAGAAACCCGTCGAATGATATTCATCGTCGAGAAACATCGAATCTTTTAATTTATATTGTTTTTTCAAATTTGTTTAAATCTCTAACTACTAAAACTAATAAAACTAACACATATACATACAATATACAACATATCCCCCACCCCACACTTTAAGTTGCCGCATGTCCTCATGACACAATTAAAAAACATAAGATAAAGGAAACATCCCTTAATATCTAGTCGGGCTCCATTCCTCGCCTTCGAACTACCGCGCACGTCCATGCATACAACTTCTTCTCAGCCTTTTTGGGGTACACCCCACACTTATCTTTCTCACTCAGTGCAACCTTCTCTTTGGAGCACTTTACTTTTCTCTCAATACTCGCAGCTGGTTTTTCTTTTTGTGCCCCCTTTGTTACATTGATATCAAAAGTAACCGTCTCCTCACCCAATCTAAGCACGAGTTTCCTCTCATGTATATCTAATATTGCTCTACCCGTTGCTAAGAATGGTCTTCCTAGGATGAGGGGGACCTCTTTGTTCTCCTCCATATACACCACTATAAAATCTATAGGAAATACGAACTTATCTACCCGACCTAAGACATCTACCTCTATCCCCTCGGGTATCAGAGTCATTTGGTCTAGCAGCTGCAAAGATATTGGCACTGACCTTGTCTCTCCAATCTCCTTCTCTAGTATCCTGTAAATATATAGAGGAATTAAGTTAATTGAGGCACTAGAATCACATAAAGATTTATCAAAATTATTAGAGCCTAAATAGCAAGGTATAGTAAAAATCCCTAGATCTCCACACTTTTGTGGGAGTTTGTTGTGCATTATCGCACTGCAATGCTCTGTGAGCTTTACCACTGAGGTCTCTTATATCTTCATGTTCTTTTTCAGGATCTCTTTCAAACATTTGGCATAGGCAGGCATCTGTGAGAGCATTTCTATGAATGGCAAATTTACATGAACCTGTTTCAGCACATCTAGAAATTTCTCAAACGTCTTGTCCAACTTTTCTCTATATAGATTTTGAGGAAAAGGTAGAGCAGGCATATGCTCGCTCTTCTTCTTCTTCTTCTTCTTCTTCTTCTTCTTCCTCCTCCTCTTCTTCTTCTTCTTCTTCTTCTTCTTCTTCTTCTTCTTCTTCTTCTTCTTCTTCTTCTTCTTAGTTTTCATTGGGCCTGTCTTCTTTTTATCAACATCATTCTTCAGTTGCTCCCCACTTGCATTTCCATGTATCACCTCTTCTTGGATCGGGGTGGGATCTTTCAACACTTGCCCATTTCTCAAGGTCACATCATTCACCGTTTCTTTGCGATTCTTTAATGTATCAGCGGTGAGAGTGCCTGGAACTCTCTCAGATAATATTGTGACAATCTATCCCACTTGTCTCTCCAGGGTTCGCAAAGTAGTGCTCAATTCTTTGATAGCTGCCCTGTGAGCGTCCAACGTCTCATATGTATTGATAATGAAGGCCTTCATTAGATCTTCTAGACTAGGATGATTGGACTGTTGAGGCTGAAACTGCCACGTTTGCTAATTTTGGTATGCTGGAGCTCCTTTTCCCTGCGGTCTACAGTTATTTTGTTGCCAAGCATTCACAGTACCTCCAGGTGAACTCCACGAAAAATCGGGGTGCCTCTGACCTATTGCATTATAATTTCCCACAACATTCACTTCCTTAGTTGAGGCTTGACACTCATGAGTAGGGTGTCCTCTTCCACATATATCACAAGCTGCGTGAGGCTCACTTTGTATCGAGGCTAAGGTTAGCTTCCGTATTGCTTTAGCCATATCATCAAGTTGTACCTGCACAGATATGTTAGCATCAACCTAATGAACACCTGTCAATATTCTTCATTCAGCACTCTTAGAAGGCCACTGATATGAATCTTCAGACAATTCATAAAGAATTGTGACTATCTCTTCTGGAGTCTTCTTCATCAAAGGGCCTCCAACTGCATATCTCAATGTTCTACATGAGGCCGGTGTCAATCCATCCCAAAAGTCCTGGAGTTGCATCCAGAGTTCAATTCCACTATGTTGATACTTTCTAACAGTCTCCTTAAACCTCTCCCATGCTTCAAAAATAGTTTTATTCTCTTTCTGGTAGAAGTTATGGATTTCTCTTCTAAACTTACCCGTTTTAGCTAAGGTGAAATAGTTATCAAGAAATTTTCCGGTCATCTCTTCCCAAGTTCTAATTGATCCCGTGGGCAAGCTCCGAAGCCACTGATTAGCATCATCTTTGAGTGTGAATGGGAATGCCCTTAAATACACCGCATTTTGTAGCACACCATTGTATTGAAAGCTGCTAATAATTTCCTTGAAGTCCATTATATGTGTGTTTGGATATTCGTTTTGCTGCCCTCTGAAGACACAACAATTCTGAAGGGTTTGAAGCAACCCTTGGTTTAACTCGAAATTGTTTGCTGCAATTGGAAGTGGTCTAACACTTGATAAACCTTGATTGTAGACCAGTCTAGCATAATTGTCAAGTTGTCTCCCAGGAAAGGGTTGATGTTGATTAATTCTGAGACCCCTATCTTCTTCATAGATGTTCTGCGCATCTCTAATAGTTGCTTCTTTAGCATCCCGTGCAGCTTGTTTTCTCTATTGGGCTGCTTCTCTCGCAGCCAAATCAACATTATCTTCACCATCTCCAGCCATTAGTTCTTTGGTTGAGGATTTCCCAACCTTTTCTATTGTCTTGGTGAGATTTCTATCCTTCTTCAGATGTCATAGTTGTTTCTCAATTTCTGGCCCGTACGGTAGCACTTCCTTCGTAGAAGTTCTAGTCATGCACCACTCTGAACCTGTAACTTGCGCACAGTCAAATAACACCAATCATAAAAAGAGAAACATAAAATGAAAATAAAAGAAAAATTCCTAAATTAGCACTACAAATTATTTTAAATACTATTGATTGCCAATCCTTGGCAATGACGCCAAAATTTGACGAGCGTAAAACACACACTTAAATTATGCTCGCTAGTCAAAGATAGTATAATATCGTATCCACATGGATTGGAGTTAAACAGTATTTTCGTAGTTTCTAGCTTGATTGCTACTTAGGAGAATCAGCAATTGATATTTATATGATTAATAACTACAATTAACTAAGAGTCTAAAGCTATTGACTAATGACAATTGAAACAAGGGTAAGCAAGGAAGTTATTAATGGGAGCAAATAGGGGTGGATAGGATAGGTACAAGATAATTGTTTGGGATCTAACTCTAGATAATTCACTTCTAATGTTCAAGTGAGTCTCTCGAATTCAATCAATTATTAGTTCAAACGTTCAGCAAAAACTCCTCTCTCGATTAAGTTTTAACCTTCCAAGATGAACCAATTTAAGCACGTGAAGATATGCAGGAATGCGTAGAGGATTGGTCTTGAGGAGAACCTCTCTTGTTTATCCTCCTAACTAGGTTTAATCAAGGATTCAACTAGCCTCTTTCGATTACTAAGAAGAATTAATCAACTCAACCAACAATATAATGCAAAGATATCACAAATTATGTCTTTCTCGATTACATGAACTAGTGAATACAGATGCAACAATTAAATCATCCAAAAATGCTTTAATACATAAAACTAGAATTATAATCCACAAACAAATATTAATGCACCAAATCCATCAAACATTAAAGGAAACGACTCCATAGATATGGAGTAATTAATGACAAATATGTTTAAAGTAAAGTAAAATATAAAACGATCCAAACTCGGGTCTTGAGTGAGGATTGAATGATGAACTCCTTGTGCTTTTGCTTCTCCAACTCCTCCTTAGCCTCCCTTGGTCTCCAGTATTTCACAAGTCCAAAAAATAACATTTTTCTATGTATTTCTACAAACTAGGGTCGGGCCCAGACGAAATCACCTTCTCCTAGTCGAAGTTTGTAAATATTGCACAGGAGCGCCGCATGGGGCGACGCGCTATACAGGGCATTAGTAGAGAAATCCAGAGAGTTGTTTCTAATAGGCAACAGGAAATTGTACACGCATGGTGCCCCACGTGCCGCGACAGTGGGACTTTCTCAGAGTACGGAATATTCCATTCTTTTTGATATCTAGATGTGTTCTCGACCCCCGAACATGATCCCGGCTTAATACCTTGGGCTTTTACTCAGACTTCAAAGCTCCAAATCACTCAAATTCATTCCATAACATCTACATAGCTTGAAATCACTCCTACAAGGCATAAAACATACAATAAGTGCAAAACACTATCAATTAAAGCTCAAAATGAATAGAGTGCAGTAAGTTGGAGTGCAATAAGCGACTAAAACTCGAGATTATAGCCTACCATAAATGGCGCCGGCAGAGTTGAAGTAATTAAAAGAACAACTTCAGGAGCTACTTGATAAGGGATTCATTAGGCCTAGTGTATGGCCTTGGGGTGCATCGGTTCTGTTTATGAAGAAGAAGAATGGTACTATGCAGATGTGTATTGATTACAGGAAATTGAGCAAAGTTACAATTAAGAACAAGTACACATTACCGTGCATTGATGACTTATTTGACCAGCTTTAGGGTTTTTAGAGTGTTCTTTATGATTGATTTAAGGTCTGATATTACCAGTTGAAGATTCGGGATTTTGATATTTCTAGAGACAACATTCAGGACCCACTATGGTCACTATGAGTTTCTTGTGATGTCTTTTGGGCTGACCAATGCCTCAGCAGCCTTCATGCACAAGATGAACATTATATTCTACCATATATTGATTCTTTTGTCATAGTATTCATTAATGATATACTGGTATACTTACGCAACAAGGAGGATCATGAGCAGCATTTGAGGATTGTACTCCAGACATTGAGGGAGAAGAAGTTATATGTTAAATTCTCCAAGTGTGAGTTTTGGCTTGATTCTGTGGTATTCTTAGGGCACATGGTGTCCAGTGAGGGGATCAAGGTGGATCCAAAGATGATTGAGGCAGTTCAGAGTGGGACCAAACCGTCTTTAGCTACTTAAATTTGGAGTTTTCTTGGTTTGGCCAGATATTATCGCCGTTTTGGGGAGGGTTGCTTGTCCATTGTTGCACCATTGACTAGACTGACCCAGAAGGGTGCCCCTTTCATGTGGTCAGGTGAGTGTGAGGAGAGCTTTCAGAAGCTCACTTTGACCACAACTCCAATTATAGTTTTTCCTTCATCATCGGGTTTTTATATGGTATATTATGATGCTTCATGGATTGGTATTGGGTGTGTCTTGATGCAGGAGGGTAGGGTGATTGCTTATGCTTCGCACCAGTTGAAGACCCAGGAGAAGAAATACCCCGTTCATGATCTAGAGTTGGCAGTCATTATCCATGCATTGATGATTTGGAGGCATTATCTCTACGGCATGTCTTATTGGGTATTTACAGATCATTAGAGTCTACAACATTTGTTTAGGTAGAAGGATCTAAATTTGAGGCAGCAGAGGTGGTTAGAGCTGTTAAAAGACTATGATTTCACCATCTTGTATCATCTTGGGAAGGTCAATATGGTGGCCTATGCCTTGAGTAGAAAGGCTAATAGAATGTGTAGCCTTGCATATATTCCAATTGGTGAGAGGACACTAGTATTGGATGTTCGGGCTTTGGCCAATCAGTTTGTGAGCTTAGATCTTTCGGACCTCGTCGGAGTCTTCCTTGCGTGGTTTCTCAGTCTTTTTTGTATGAGCACATCAGAGAGCATCAATATGAAGACCCTTATTTGCTTGTCCTTAAGGACACGGTGCAGCACGGTGATGCCAAAGAGGTTTGTATTCGAGATGATTGGGTGTTGTGGATGTAAGGTTGGATTTGTATGCCCAATGTGGATGGGTTACGTGAGTTGATTCTTGAGAAGGCCCACAGTTCGCGGTATTCCATTCTTCCTGGTGCCGCTAAGATGTATCGGGATTTGAGGTAACACTATAGGTGGATAAGGATCAAGAAAGAAATAGTAGAGTTTGTGGCTCGGTGCTTGAACTGTCAGCAGGTGAAGTACAAGCATCAGAGGCCGGGTGGTTTACTTTAGAGACTTGAGATTACCGGGTGGAAATAGGAGCGTGTTACTATGGATTTCGTTGTTGGACTCCCATGGAATTTAAAGAAATTTGATTCAGTTTAGGTGATTGTGGACCGATTGACTAAGTCCACACATTCATTCCTGTTGTGACTACTTATTCTTCAGAGCGGCTGGCTCAGATCTATATTCGCGATATTGTTCGACTTCATGGTGTGCCAGTGTCCATTATTTCTGATCGAGGCATGCAGTTCATATCTAGCTTGGAGAGTAGTGCAACGTGAGCTGGGCACACGAGTTGAGTTGAGTACAACATTCCACCCCCAAACGGACGGATAGTCCGAGCAAAATTCAGATCTTTGAGGATATGCTACGCGCATGTGTTATGGATTTTGGGGGTTCATGGGATTATCCTTTGCTGCTTGTAGAGTTTATCTACAACAACAGTTACCAATTAAGTATTCAGATGGTTCCTTATGAGTCCTTATATGGGAAGAGATGTCATTCTATAGTTGGTTGGTTTGAGCCGGGAGAGGCTAGGTTGTTGGGCACTGATTTGGTTTGGGATGCCACGGAGAAAGTCAAGTTGATTCAGGATTATCTTCGTTCAGAACAGTCTAGGAAGAAGAGTTACGTGGATCGGAAGGTTCGTGATGTTGCATGTATGGTGGAAGAGAAGGTATTACTTAGAGTTTCACCCATGAAGGGTGTTATGAGGTTCGGGAAGAAAGGCAAGTTGAGCCCTCGGTATATTGGTCCTTTTGAGGTGCTTGGGAGGATTGGAGTGGTGGCCTACAAGCTGGCATTGCCACCTAGTCTATCGGGTGTTCACCTAGTGTTTCATGTTTCTATGCTCAGGAAGTATTATGGTGATCCGTCACATGTGTTGGATTTCAGCACGGTTCAATTAGATGGAGATTTGACTTATGATGTGGAGCTGGTGGCCATTTTGGATCAGCAGGTTTGAAAGTTGAGATCAAAGAATATAGTTTCAGTGAAAGTTCAGTGAAGAGGCCAGGCAATCAAGGAGGCTACCTTGGAGGATGAGCGGGAGATGCGTAGCAGTCGCCCACACCTATTTGAGACATCGGGTATAATTCTAGACCCGTTTGAAGACGAACATTTGTTCAAGAGGGGGAGAATATGACGATTCGGACGACCGTTTTGTGTATTGTAGCCGTATTTCCTTGTTTATTTCTTATTCTATGTTCATTAGTGGTTATGTGACTTTCCGGGTGATTGATTTGGTTTCGCGAATGATTCAGAGTAAATTGGAATACTTTCCAAGGTTGGAAGCTTAAGTTAAAAGAATTAATCGGATGTTGACTTTTGATTAAACGACTTCGAAATATAGTTTTGATGGTTCCTATAGCTTGGTATGGTGATTTTGGACTTAGGCGCATGTCCAGATTTGGATTTGGCGGTCTGTAGGTTAATTTGGTGCATCTTGGCGAAAGTTGGAAAGTTGAAGGTTTGAAAGGTTGAGAGGTGTGACCGAGATTTGGATTTGAGAGGTCCGTAAGAGATTGATCTTGATCGACGATTCGTGGCTTTGATGTTATTATGTGTGATTTGAGGCCTCGAGTGGTGCGTAATATTTTTGGGACTTGTTGGTATGTCGGAGGGGGTCCCTAGGGGTTCGGGTGAGTTTTGGGGGTGGTTTCAGACAATTTCTAGGCCATTTGTAGTTGCTGGGGTTTGGCCATAGGAGTGTGTATCACGATCGCGGACTTTGGATCGCATTCGCGAAGAGCAAATTGTTGTTTGGGCATTGTGAATCAAGATCGCGGAAGCCTTTTCGCGATCACGTAGAAGAAATTTCAGCTATTAGAAGACTAATTTTGGAAGCTTATATCATGCAACCTATAAGGAATTTGGAGATAATCCAATAGTGAAAGTTGTAGCACTTTGTTTCTAGTTTACAGAAATCAAACCGTTTTTCATTTGGAATTTTGTACAAAACATTATGGCCATTATACTAGAGGCTTCTTGGAAGAGTTGGGCAAGCCTGTTGGAATTTGTTCATCATGATCGCTGGATCGTGGCCGTGATCCCAAAAGGTAAAAACTGAGCTGGAATTCTTTTTGAATCACGATTGGGAGGTTGGAGATCGTGATCACGAAGAAGGACCCCTGGCAGTACATTAAAACATCAAATTTCGAAATTTTGAGTTCATTTTCTTCACTTCTTGAGTTCTTGGAGCACAAGTAAGGCGATTTGGGAGGAGATAAACATCCAAATCTTGAGGGTAATTAATTTTATCTTTGTTTTGATTATATATTTTGTTTTTACATGGATTATTTCACCTAAATTAAGGATTTGAAGAGAAGAAATTGAGATTTTTTGTCCAAACTTTCCTTGAGTAAATAATTCAGTTTTGAACATCGTTACGGAGTCGGATGTGAGTGAAACTAGTATGGTTGGACTCGTAATTAAATGGGTTGTCGGATTTTATGAGTTTTATCGGGTTCCGAGGTGCGGGCATGGGTGTGACAGTTTGGTTGACTTTGAGTAAATGTGTAAAGAGTTGACCTTTCTCGTTTGGAATTGTTTCCTTAGGCATTATGTGATGTTTTTGAGTTATTTTGGCTAGATTCGAGCCGTCCGGAGGTTGTTTCACACGAGAGGGTCATTTTAGAGTATTGATTTATCTTCTTTGAGGTAAGTATCTTGCCTAACTTTGTGTGGGGAAACTACCACTTAGGATTTGAGTTGGTTGTGCCATTTGTGTTATGTGAAAGCTGTGTACTCGAGGTGACGAGTGCATACTCGGGTTTATATGTGAAAATTAATTGGTTTAGACTCTTAGGTTTCTTTCATGTATTTATTTGAAATTATTAGCACATGTTATATCTTTTATTTGTCATGTTTACTCTCACATGTTTGATTCGAAGTTGTTGTTACATGTCATATCCTTTGCTTGTCAAGTTTATTCTTATATGCTTTATTTGGAGTTGTTACTTCTTTTATTGTAATGTAACCTCCTTTACTATTGAGTTACTCTTAATTGAAATTGTTGTCACATAATATCCTTCAGTTGTCGGGTTATTCTCATACATTTAGACGTAGTTGCTAGTTCATACCATCTCATTCGTTGTTAGATTATTTCACACACTATAATTTGGATGTTTGCCATTTTATAGAAATACCTTCATTATTGAGTTTCTTCTTAATAAGTTAATTGCAGTTGAAGTTATTAAAATTCATTAATCTATTTTAACTGAAGTGGTGTTTAAAGGGAGTGTTGATCATTGTTGAGTTACTTTCCCGTTCATTTTGTTGTTATTGAGATTCAATAAACATTGTGTTTGAGCCATGGGCTATAAGATATGTGATATTTGTATCATTGTTTTGGAAAGGTTGTGGCCTATGGGAACTTGTGGTACGAGTTGATATGCCCTATTGTTGTGATGTTATCACATGTGAATTATGGTGTGGATTGGTCGTTGTTATACGGAGCATAAAGGTGGCATCTAACTGTTGTTGATTGTGCAGAGTGATACGGGTGGCTATTGTGTTATTATCCTGACGGAGTGATAAGGGCGGCTATTATGCTGAGTGATAAGTGTGGCTATCAGAGTGATACGGGTGGCTAATGATATTGTCAGGGCGGAGTGATATGAGTGGCTATTAGAGAGATAAGGGTGGCAATGCTAGGGATGATGTGTGATAGCATGGGGCATTATTTTGATGATATTCGTGTGATTGTGGGATTTTCCTTGTGTATGTTATACACCTTACGTGACTTGTTGTGTTGCTTCAATGATCTACTCGATGTCTTTGATATTACTTGTTGACTTGGGCTATAATAGTACACTCGCACAAGCATACACTGTAGCATGCCACTTATACTAGTTTAGCTTTATGAAACTTGACTTTTATTGATCATGCCCATGCATTCTTATATTAACTGCTTTCATTGTGATATTGGGCCTGTGACCATGCCGGACAAATTGTGATTGTGAGCCTGTGATCATGCCAGACGGATTGAGATATTGGCACGTGAGTTGTCTGTGCGGTAGTGATTAAAATTCTGGGCACTTGGTGCCATGAGCATATGATTGTGGTTTGATACTCGTGACTTGTGATCATGAGATGAGGTATCTCGGAGTAATTCGTTATGAGACTTGTGTTAGAACGACTTGATTAGTTGATTGTCATTTGTTCCCTTATATGTTCCCGCTAGTACTTTAACGGTGTTGTTATTACTTTACTGTTTATATCATATGTTTATTCTTGCTGCCATGTACTGATTTTTGCTTTCATTATTAGCTTTATACTTTTATACTGCACAAGTTATTTTGACTAGTAGGTGCCTTGACTTGTACCTCGTCACTACTCCACCGAGGTTAGTCTTGATAATTACTGGGCACCGACCGTGGTGTACTCAAACTACATGCATATTGTTTTATGCAAATCCAGGTATTGGTGATATCGGACTCGGGCAGAGTTAGCTTATTGGTCGCAAGGATTCAAGGTAAAACTACTTGGTCGCCGCAGTCCCTTGCAGTCCTTTCCTTTCATTGTATGTCAGCTTGATATCTGAACAATATTGTAATTCAATTTTTGAGATCTTTCCATGTATTCAGCTAGAGTTCATGACTCTGTATTACCTAGTCTTGGGAGGTTGTAGTGATTGTTGCCGCATAGGCTTATTTCACATTTATTTCGGTATTTATATTAATCTCCGATTTAAAATATCATGGTTAAATTGGCTAAATTGTCATAAGAAATCGGCTTACCTTGTCTTAGAGACTAGGTGCCATCACGATGCCTTAGGCGGTATTTTGGGTCATGACAAGTTGGTATTAGAGCTCTAGGTTCAAAGGTTCTGCGAGTCACGACCAAGTTTAGTAGAGTCTTGTGGATCGGTACAGAGACGTATATACTTATCGTTGAGAGGCTACAGAACTATTAGGATAATTCCACTTCTTTCATTCCTATCGTGTGAATATGTTGATTTTGAAGTTTGAGCCTTAGTATCTCTATTCTCTCACAGATGGTGAGGATACGCATTACCAGATCAGCTGAGCACACACCCGCGCCCCCTGCTAGAGCCCCGAGAGGCCGGGGCCGAGGTAAAGGATGAGGAGAGGCACGTGTCATAGCTAGAGCACCTGCTAGAGCAACATTTGAGGAGCCGCCAGTAGCTCCGGTTCGGGGACAGGCACCAAAGGTGCTTATTGTTAGCCCCAGACTTTAGGAGATTGTAGCGTAGTTCTTGAGCATGTTTGGTATATTGGCTCAGGCGGGATTGATCTCCGTTGCACCAACTACTTTACAGATTGGGAGAGGATCTTAGACTCCCACCGCCCGTAATCCAGAGTAGCAAGCTCATGTTGGTCATACTCCGGGTGTTATGCTGGTACAACCTATTATTCCGATTCAGCCTGATGTCAAGCCAGGGGCATCAGAGGAGGAGCATAAGAGGATTGAGAGGTTCAAGAGGTATGGTTCACCTACTTTTAGTGGCACAACTACCGATGATGCATAGGGTTTTCAGAAAAGTGTCACTATATTCTACGCACCATGGGTATTGCGGAGGTGAGCGAAGTTGCTTTTACTACATTTCAGCTGTCAGGAGCAACGTATCAGTGGTGGCTGGTTTATGAGGAGGGTATGCTAGCTGAGGGGTTGTCATGAGTATTTCCATACTAGGCATATCATGAGAGATCGCCCCAGACTCGCGAGAGGTGGATTCCATCAGAGAACTCAGACTATGGGCCTCATTCTAGTTGCTACCCCACTTGCATAGCCAGCTAGGGGTGGAGGATATGCGGGTAAAAGGAGCCCTAGAGGTTGAGTCCCGGTCCGTTGATATGCTTTTCATCGTAGGGCTGAGGCCACTACACCAGATAGTGTCGTTACAAGTATAGTCCCGATTTGTCATAGAGGAGCATTTCCTTTATTTTGATTCGATCCTGTTATCGGAGTGATTCTCCTATCTTGCTTCATATATGGTTGAGTTTTGTGATTCTTTTACTCTACTTATGTGTTTACCCCTGTTGGGAGATTCTATAGTGGCAGCCCGTGTCTATCATTTTGTTCTATTTACCATTGAGAGTCATGAGACTAGAATAAATATTTTGTTACTCATTACGGTAGGTTTCGATGTGATTTCAGGATGGTTTGGTTACTCTTTGTGATTTAGATTCTCTACCGTTACGAGAAGTTCGTTACGTGTTGTGATTTTGTTTTGCGAAATTGAGTTAGTGGAAGGTTTCAGTTGGTATGATGTGTATTCTACTTGTGTTTCAAAGTTGAGGATGGGATCCTCGCGTTTTCGTGTGGTTTGATATGTTTGAACTGGGCTACGTGCCACGATGGAGTGATATTAGGATGAGATCTTTGTGATTAATTTATATGGTTTGATCATCCCTTGTGGAATGGATTCATGGTATGGTATTGATAGGGAGTTGTGCATGTCGGACTATTTTGATAGTTCTCTTATGTGTTTCGCTTTGCATATTCAGTCATATTCGCGTTGTGCTTATTGGGTTTAGCTTGCGAGGTATGTGCCCATGAAGCGTTGGGCGTGACTTGTTGATTTGGGTGAGTGGTAATGAGATCTTGATGTTTCTTGCATCGTTGTCAGCGTTGTGAAGGTTTAAAATAAGGTTCAAGTCGATTTGAGGCTATTTACCGGTACCGAGTTTAGTAATGGTAATTATAGCAGTCAGAGTTGTTGTTACAGGCATATGGGCGATGTATTACGTCGGGTGGTCATACCTTGTGGGTGTATGCATGAGCTATGATAGCTGATTGAGGTTGATACAATGTGTTTATGCGGGAATCGGGTCTTTGGGGAAATGATAAGATGGTGAAAATTTTGGTTCTAAGGCTTATCGATGTGGGTGAAAGGAATAATCTTTAGTTGAGAGGGTTTTGTCGGGCTTATGTTGATTGGGGTGACGTGGGATCACCTACGAGTATATGTATGGTGAGTTCATTCAGTGATTTTGTGGCTTCAGAGCGGTTCTTGGCATGTTCGAGGACGAACGTTTGTTTAAGAGGGGGAACATTTAATGACCCGACCGGTCGTTTTGAGAATTAGCATCTCATTCAGTGGCTTAAGGTTTCGAGTAGTTTCGTATTATGTATTGTGACTTGCGTGTATGGTCGGGTTCAGTTTTAAGATGATTCGGGATTGATTTGGAAGGATGATTCTTGTTTTAGAAGTTTAAGCGGTAAGAGTTTATCGGAGTTTGACTTTTGTGTAGACGACTTAGGAATAGTGTTTTTATGATTTCAATAGCTTCATATGGTGATTTTGGACTTAGGCGTATGTCCAGATTTGGATTTGGAGGTCTGGGGGTTGATTTAATGCATTTTGGGAGTTGACTTCGATGTTATCGGGTTCAAATTGTTTTTCTGGGAGTTGGAATATGTTTGATATGTCATTTGAAACTTGTATGCAAAATTTGGATTCATTCTGGATTGGTTAGGCTTGAATCGGATGGTTGGTTTGAAGTTTAAAGTTTATGAACTTAAGAGATTGATCTTAATCGATGATTCATGGATTTGACGTTATTATGTGTGATTTGAGGCCTCGAGTACGTCCGTGATATGTTTTGGGACTTGTTGGTATATTGGGACGGGGTACCGAGGGGCTCAGGTGAGTTCCAGGGTGGTTTCGGACAATTTCTAGGCCATTTTTGGTTGCTGGTTTTTAGCCAAAGGGGTGTGCATCAGGATCGCGGTCATTGGATCGCGTCCGCGAAGAGTAAATTGTTGTTTGGGCACTATGAATCGTGATCGCGGAAGGCTTTTCGCAATCACGTATAAGAAGTTTCTGGTGTCACAGGACTAATTTTGGAAGATTATATCTTGCAACTATAAGGAATTTGGAGATGATCCAAAAATAAAAGTTGTAGCCCTATGTTTCTAGTGTTTAGAAAATCAAACCATTTTTCATTTGGAGTTTTGTACAAAATGTTATGGCCATTAAACTAGAGGTTGTTTGGATGAGTTGGGCAAGCTTGTTGGAATTTGTTCATCGCAATCGCGAGAGCATGGCCGTGATCGCGACGGGTAAAAACTGAGCTAGAATTTTTTTTTAATCGCGATTTCGAGGTTGGAGAGCGCGATCAAGAAGGACCCATGTCAGTGC
The DNA here is from genome assembly GCA_000715115.1 of Nicotiana otophora. Lineage (NCBI taxonomy): Eukaryota > Viridiplantae > Streptophyta > Magnoliopsida > Solanales > Solanaceae > Nicotiana > Nicotiana otophora. The sequence continues at coordinate 437,079 of AWOL01S0008347.1, forward strand.
AATAAAACATCAAATTTCGGGATTTTGAGTTTATTTTCTTCACTTTTTGAGTTCTTGGAGCACAAGTAAGGCAATTTTGGAGGATATAAACACCCAAATCTTGAGGGTAAGTAATTTTATATTTGTTTTGATTATATATTTTGTTTTTCCATCCATTATTACACCTAAAGTAAGGATTTGAAGAGAAGAAATTGAGGGGTTTTGTCTAAACTTTCCTAAAGTGAATAATTGAGTTTTGAACACCGATGCGGAGTCGAATATGAGTGAAATTAGTATGGTTGGACTCGTAATTGAATGGGTTATCGGATTTTGTGAGTTTTCTCAGGTTCCGAGGTATGGGCCATGGTTTGACCTTTTGGTTGACTCTGAGTAAATGTGTAAAGAATCGTCCTTTATCATTTGGAATTGTTTCCTTCAGCATTATTCGATGTTTTTGAGTTATTTTGGCTAGATTCGAGCTGTCCGGAGGTTGTTTCACACGAGAGGGTCATTTTAGAGTATTGATTTAGCTTCTTTGAGGTAAGTATCTTGCCTAACATTATGGTGGGAACTATCTCTTAGGATATGAGTTGGTTGTGCTATTTGTGTTATGTGAAAGCCGTGTACGCGAGGTGACGATTGCCTACTCGGGCTTGTATGTTGAATTTGACATGTTTAGACTCTTAGCCTTCTTTCATGTATTGATTTAAAATTGTTAGCATATGTTATATCTTTAATTTGTCATGTTTACTCTCACATGTTTGATTTGAAGTTGTTGTTACATGTCATATCCTTTACTTGTCAAGTTTACTCTTATATGCTTTTTGGAGTTGTTACTTGTTTTATTGTAATGTGACCTCCTTTACTATTGAGTTACTATTAATTAAAATTGTAGTTTCATGACATCCTTTCGTTGTCGGTTTATTCTCATGCATTTAGGCATAGTTGCTAGTTCATGCCATCTCTTTTGTTTTTCACTTATTTCACACACTAGAATTTGAAAGATTGCCATTTCATGAAAAAACCTTCATTGCCGAGTTTCTTCTTAAGCAATTAATTGGAGTTGAAGTTTTGAAATTCATTAATCTATTTTAATTGAAGTTGTGTTTAAAGTGAGTGTTGATCATTGTTGAGTTACTTTCCCGTTCATTTTGTTGTTAATGAGATTCTATGCACATTGTGTTTGAGTCGTGGGCTATGTGATATGGTGATATTTGTATCGTTGTTTTGGAAAGGTTGTGGCCTATGGGCACTTATGGTACGAGTTGATATACCATGTTGTTGTGATATTAGCACATGTGAATTGTTGTGTGGATTGGTTGTTGTTATGTGGAGCATAAGGGTGGCACTTGTTGTTGTTGATTGTGCAGAGTGATACAGGTGGGTATTGTGTTATTGTCTGGGTGGAGCGATAAGGGTGGCTATTATGAGTAGTGATAAGGGTGGCTATCGGAGTGATACATGTGGATAATGATATTGTAAGGCGAAGTGATATGGGTGACTATCAGAGAGATAAGGGTGAAAATGTCAGGGATGATGTGTGATGGACTAGGGGCATTATGTTGATCATATTAGTATGATGGTGTGATTTTTCTTATGTATGTTATACACCTTATGTGACTTGTTGTGTTGCTTCAATGAACTACTTGATGCCTTTGATATTACTTGTTGACTTGGGCTATAATAGTACACTGGCACAAGCATACACCATAGCATTCCACTTATACTATGAAACTTGACATTTAATGATCATGCCCATGTATTCTTGTATTATCTGCTTCATCGTGATATTGGGCCTGCGACCATGCCGGCAAATTGTGATTGTGAGCCTTTGATTATTCCAGGAGGATTGAGATATTGACACGTGAGTTGTCCATGCGGGGGTGAATATAAATACGGGCACAAGGTGCCGTCAGCATATGATTATGGTTTGATATTCGTGACTCTTGATTATAAGATGAGGTATCTCAGAGTAATTCGTTTTGAGACTTGTGTTAGAACAACTTGATTAGTTGATTGTCATTTGTTCCCTTATATGTTCTTGCTGGTACATTAACGGTGTTCTTATTACTTTACTGTTCATACCATGTGTTGATTCTTGTTGCCATTTACTGATTTGTGCTTTCATTATTTGCTTTATACTTTTATACTTCATAGGTTATTTTGACTACTAGGCGTCTTGACTTGTACCTCGTCACTACTCCACCAAATTTTGTCTTGATACATGCTGGGTACCAACCGTGGTGTACTCATACTACACTTCTGCATATTATTTTGTCCAGATCTAGGTATTGGTGATATCAAACTCAGGCAGACTTAGCTTATTGGTCACAAGGATTCAAGGTAGAGCTTCTTGATTGTCGTAGTCCCTTGGAGTCCTTTCCTTTATTGTACTATCAGCTTGATATCCGAACAAGTATTGTATTTCAATTTTTGAGATCTTTCCACGTATTCAGCTAGAGTTTGTGACTTTGTATTACCTAGTCTTGGGAGATTGAAGTGATTATTGCCACGGAGGCTTATTTCACATTTATTTTGTTATTTATACAAATCTCCAATTTAAAATATCATGGTTAAATTGGCTTAATTGTTGTAAGTAATCAGCTTACATAGTCTTAGAGACTAGGTGTCATGACGCCTAAGGCGGGATTTTGGGTCGTGACAATAAAGCTTCGAGTTTTAACTAAAGTTAGAAAGTCTCTAAATAAATTCAACCCCGGGCTCGCACCTAGGAACCCGACAAAACTTACAAATTCAAAACATCCATTCTGATACGAGTCCAACAATACCAATTTCATTCAATTCCAACCTCAAATTGGCCTGCAAATCATCAATTTATGATTTACAAAAGTTCTTACTAAAATCTCCAATTTCTTCGATTTAATTCATCAATCGATCACTAAATTCAAGGTTGGAATCATGAAATTTAAACAAATCTGAGTAAAGAGTACTTACCCCAATCCAAGTAGTGCAAATCCCCTCCAAATTGCCAAAATCCGAGCTCCAAAACCTTATGAGAAAAAGAAACTAAATTTTGAAACAAGAAAAAAATATAGCAGTTGTCCCATCCCGAATCAGATCCTAGATGATCCCGAAACTCACGTTTGATTATCCTAACACGATCCTTGCGCGATTACACCCAAGACAGCTTTTTCAATCACCCAATTTGACCTTATAATGAGGGAGATATGATGTTTTGATGTTTTAAAGGAAGTTTAAAAAATTTAGGGACATAAATGGCATTTTCATAATATTTACACGAGAAAAAGAAAAACAACAATAAGAAAATCTTCGTTTTTGCACCCAAAACTCATTCGAAACCTCCCGTTGGGTCGTGACAATAAAGCTTCGATTTTTAACTAAAATTAGAAAGTCTCTAAATAAATTCAACCCCGGGCTCGCACCTAAGAACCCGACAAAACTCACAAATTCAAAACATTCATTCTGATACGAGTCCAACCATACCAATTTCATTCAATTCCAACCTCAAATCGGCCTACAAATCATCAATTTATGATTTACAAACGTTCTTACTAAAATCTCCAATTTCTTCGATTTAATTCATTAATCGATCGCTAAATTCAAGGTTGGAATCATGAAATTTAAACAAATCTGAGTAAAGAGTACTTACCCCAATCCAAGTAGTGCAAATCCCCTCCAAATTGCCAAAATCCGAGCTCCAAAACCTTATGAGAAAAAGTAACTAAATTTCGAAATAAGAAAAAAATATAGTAGTTGTCCCATCCCGAATTAGATCCTAGATGATCCCGAAACTCACGTTTAATTATCCCAACATGATCCTGGCGCGATTACACCCAAGACAGCCTTTTGAATCACCCAATTTGACCTAATAATGAAGGAGATATGATGTTTTGATGTTTTAAAGGAAGTTTAAAAATTTCAGGGACATAAATGGCATTTTCATAATATTTACACGAGAAAAAGAAAACCAGCAATAAGAAAATCTTCGTTTTTGCACCCAAAACTCATTCGAAACCTCACGTTGGGTTGTGACAATAAAGCTTCGATTTTTAACTAAAATTAGAAAGTCTCTAAATAAATTCAACCCCGGGCTCGCACCTAGGAACCCGACAAAACTCACAAATTCAAAACATCAATTCTGATACGAGTCCAACCATACCAATTTCATTCAATTCCAACCTCAAATCGGCCTACAAATCATCAATTTATGATTTACAAAAGGTTTTACTAAAATCTCCAATTTCTTCAATTTAATTCATCAATCAATCACTAAATTCAAGGTTGGAATCATGAAATATAAACCAATCTGAGTAAAAAGTACTTACCCCAATACAAGTAGTGCAAATCCCCTCTAAATTTCCAAAATCCGAGCTCCAAAACCTTATGAGAAAAAGTAACTAAATTTTGAAACAAGAAAAAAATATAGCAGTTGTCCCATCCCGAATCAGATCCTAGATGATCCCGAAACTCACGTTTGTTTATCCCAACATGATCCTTGCGCGATTACACCCAAGACAGTCTTTTGAATCACCCAATTTGACCTTATAATGAGGGAGATATGATATTTTGATGTTTTAAAGGAAGTTTAAAAATTTCAGGGACATAAATGGCATTTTCATAATATTTACATGAGAAAAAGAAAACCAACAATAAGAAAATCTTCGTTTTTGCACCAAAAACTCATTCGAAACCTCCCGGACACAAACTATATATGCATTTCAATCATAAAACACGCTACGAACCTGCTCGCGCACTCACAACACCAAAAAGGTCATCTTAACCCGATAGTGACCATGGTCAAACTCTAAATCCTTAACTTAACTAGTTTCTCAACCAATGATCCAAAATACATCCGAGCCCTTGGGACCCCATAAAATAATACCAACAAGTACAAATACATTATCCAAACTTATCCAAACCTCAAAATACCCATGGGAACATCACAACTAGGGGTGACAAAATGGTTAAAAAAAATAGTTAACCACCCATATTATCCATTAAAAAATGGGTTGAATAATGAACTTTTTAAAAATGGGTCAAATATGGATAAGAACCATATTATCCATTTAGAAAATGGATAATCAAGTGGATAACTAATGGGTTTAAATTTTACATTTATAAAACCTCAAATTGGGGGTTCCTCAAGTTTGAAAGACTAGGAATTCTGCCAGGAGTGATCATATTCATGAAGCCATGGATAATATGTTTATCCATCTTATCCGCCGATTAACTCATTTTTACCTGTATAAAATATGGGTCGAGCCGGATAATTTATCTATTTTTTCATTACCCATTTTGACACGTACCATATCCGACCTGACCCGCCCGTTTGCCCACCCCTAATCACAATAAAGAATCGAGGCTCAAATCGAATAGAATTCCTCTTAAATTGTTCAATCTTCATTCCTTTAAAGGAGTGTCCGAATCACACTTAAACACTTCGAATAACTTCCAAGATTTACACACAAGTTCAATCCAACTAAATAAACCTATCCAATGTCTCGGAACACCTATTGGAGTCCAATAACATCAAAGCCAACTCTTGGTCAAACTTGTGAACTCTTAAATTTTTCAAATTGCCAACTTTCGACAAATATTGTCGAATTCTTCTAGGAACCTCCGAAACCAAATCCGAGCATACAACTAGTCCAAAATCATCATAAGAACCTATTGAAATAATCAAAACCCGATTCCGAGTCCATTTACCCAAAAGTCAAACCTTGGTCAATTATTCCAACTTAAAGCTTCCAAATCAAGAGTCATTCTTCCAAATCAATCCCGAATAGGTCAAAAACCAAAACGACCATACACTCAAGTCATAATACATTATATGAAGCTACAAAAAGTGTCAAACCACCGAATGGAATGCTAAAGCTCAAAACGATCGGTCAGATCGTCTCCCCCACTTAAACATGCGTTCGTCCTCGAATATGCCAAGAGCCATTTCATATCCATCAAATAACTATATAAACTTTACATACACATAACCATGAGTGATACCACATAATCTAAACCTATATAATCCCGTCAACATAACCTAACTGAAGATTCTTTCTTCAACCTTAATATATCTACCATAGACCCATTTCCAACATTCGAAATTCATGATAGGATCCGATTCTCACATATATAAATATATATATATATA